>CAADRB010000066.1:662149-676836 GCA_900708905.1 Hymenolepis diminuta | reverse complement strand
CACCCCTCCCCTCCATGCGAGCATTCACGACACTGAACCGATGGTCGTGCTCGGAGGAGAGGTGGCGAAAGAATTGCTGCAAAATGGGGGAGATGAGAATGTGCACGTGGGCATGCGGAGAAAAGGGGAGCTGCGAGCGCTCGCGGTAGTCGTCGCGAGCAGGATTTGAACCTGCGCGGGGAGACCCCAATGGATTTCTAGTCCATCGCCTTAGACCACTCGGCCATCGCNCCCCCGTATAAATTGAAGATTAATTCAAATTTATGTGTTCAATCTTAGCCCCCCGAATAGATAAGAAATATTTCGATCCAATCAAGTTCATGGGAGGTAAGATATGATGTGCTGAATTGGTCTAAATTATATATTTTTTAATGTTAACTTTACTAATTCTTTATAAATTTATCTCAATTTCATTTTCGATATATCTTACTATACTGTAAAATTAATTTTCACTCTTTTATTTGAAATTGTTTAATATATTTTTTTTATTAACCATATATCCGTGTTGCGACTAATTTAAATTTCTCTAATTATTTTATCTTTTAGACCCTCGCCTTATTAAAAAGTACTTTGATCCAATTCTTTACTCCAATCCGACATTGTAATCATCGAAGCCCCTTTTCCTTCTATGTATTCTTAAAATATATCAGTTGAATAAATGAAATAACGATAGACCTTTTCCTTTTTGCGCATTTTATTTGATTTTTCTGACAACATGTGGAGAATTGAATTGAAATGACTGTATCTAAAAGGAGTATTTTTCAAACTATCCCAAACATATTCGATTTAACTTAATTTTTCTAAGCAATTTGTAAATCTATTATGCTTATGCTAAATAATGCATTCGTTTCCTGCAGCTAATATTTGTCTAACAGCTCTTTTAAGACTCTTAATTTATCGACCAATATGTCCAAGTCATAGATAAAATCGATAATACCATGCCCTATTCTTCCTGAATTTGAGTCTATGGTTAGAGTGACTCTTTTTCACATCAAGCTCGAGGGTGAAATCGAATATTAAAGACTTCTCTGTCGAACTCTGTTGGGCTCTTCGTGCTTTAAAACTGCATTAGTTAAGCATCAGTGTGTGCCCTTCGGTATTGACAGCAATCTTTTAATATTGTACGTAATACTCCAGAAACATTAGTCAATCAAAATTTGCGCTTTTTGATCAGGGAAATGTAACCAAAATTGAAATAATGGGATTTCTCCGTTAAAAGACATTTAAAGAAGCTATGTTTACTTATTTAACTAACATTTTCTAATAACTTTTCAGGCCTCCTGGTGATTGTAGTCTCAACCCGCATAAAGTGTTTCAATTTATTCCAGAAAAAATGCCACTGAATTCATTCAACTTGCATTTCCTCTTACTTGCTGGTGCTTGTCATAAATCTTAATAAACTAAGAGCAATTGAACTTCACAATTCAAGACTCCTGGGTTAATTGAGGAACTGACCAGAGAAGTTTTACATTTTAGTGTGTTTGCTGAACCGTAATATTTGATGTCAATTAACTTATAGAATTAGTCCATTTCTTTCCTAAATGCTTGGTTTAGGTCCATTCTCAAAAAGGCCTTACATTTTTTCTTCAATTTAATCACTTCTACTATTTCATAAAAGATTCATCGGAGGATTTAGTCGCTTTTTTATGATCATAAAAGTTCTCAGAAAGTTTTATGATGAGTTGCCTTACAAAAAACTTCTTTAATTCCAAATCAGTTTTAATTTTCTACACGGCATTGATAATAAATCTTTTGTTTGTCCATTTTTGCTCTGGTCTCGAGATATTTTTATCAACTGTGTTTAATTTTGTGGTGAATAAATAGCATTTATGAAAATATTCATCGAATTTTAACATACAACGGAATTAGAAAACCTGGAAAGAACAGTAACGTGCAACATTTTCACAACCTACGTCAGTTTCTTTCAAGCTAGCTCATGTGAATGATTAAATAAATATTACCACCTAATATAACTACTGTCAGTCCCTTTAAATTTTTACTGTTATATTCTGCCTTCCAATTTACAAATGCCATTGCCATATTTGTTAAATCGCACTTTGTTTATGTTCATCGACTGAGCGTAATTATCTGCATTCTTTAAGTGTCTGATTTAAACATTTGAAATTTTGCAGCCATGTATGTATTTTCAACTTGACTAAATCACCATAGTTTCAAACAACGAATATGTCCGGTGATATTGTTCTTTTGTGAGTCTTAAGACCGTATTACACTTGCTTCAAATACATGGCTCATTCTAGAGGCATTGATACCATAAGTGTTTAGTTTTCTAGATGAAGAAAAGGCACCAAAATCTAAATCTGCCCCTTGGATAAATGGATGAAACAAAGTCTATCCTCATCTTTATCCTCTCTCTATGGAAAACGGGGTTCAAAACCATCAAATTATGATATAGATAGAAGCTGAGATATTCATTTCGTTCCTTGACTTTTCATATGATTCAGCAAATTTGTTCATTAGAGAAGATGGAACTAAATAAAAATGACGACCAAGTCCACAGATAATGTCTTCATGTAATAATGCGTATAGATGCTTTTTCTTTAGTGAGGATTCTGAACATACCTGAGGTAAATTGCGGCCGATGTTGTCGAATGTAAGATCATCGGTGTTCGACTTTGAGTAGGCAAGCCAGCCTGACTTATCTTTGAGTTCAAAGGTTGAAAATGTATGGCGATAGGAGAGAATATATATGACCTTGATCCTTATATATAACTATTTTCAACTACCTACCTTACTTTATTCAAGCCAAAGGCAGTATAAGTTACAAATATCTTCGAAAATTTACTGAAAACAACCAATAGGATGAATATTTGGTAATTAATGGAATAGTGATTTTTAATTCACATAGAAGTAATAGATATTAAAAACAAGATTTAATGGGATCTAGACGTAGATGAATATTTAAAGTCAAAATGCTAAAATACCGCATGCTAAAAAGCTAGTGTGAACTGAATTGTGGGGAAAACTTTTCACACTCTACTTATAAATTTAAGTACAGGTGTATGTTCCCGTTTTAAAGAGAATTTGCTAAATAACAAAATTCAGGAGTAAATATTATCTATTAATGTAAGCAGTACGCATGATAGATTTTGTTATGAATTAGGACTCTTTTATACAGTTAAGATAGCTCAGAAGTTGAGCGTTGCAGATATGATCTATCTGCTCACAAGATATGGCTAGACTATCAGTTTGCTCAGGTCTCAGAGAAAGAGACAAGACAGATGTGCAATTACCCCAACTCATGTTATTAACATTAAACTATTTGGTAGGAGGATGTAAATGATATCCGTGTCGAAGCGGGTAGGCTTGTCCAGATTAGCCGTCTAGGTATTCAGGAATACATGCAGCCGCATACTGGTTGAGCCAATACCATTCCGAGAGTAAATTGAAGAATCCGCAAAAGTACTTAGGCTTTGCAGCCTTGTGTTGTCGGCTTCTTACAATCCTTTATTGTAATTGTGTTATCGAATTTTGATATAGATATGTAAACAAGCAATAGTATTCCTTTCTGTGGAGAGAAATGCTCTAATCTATAAAAAATAGATTTTAAAACGAAGTTAATTGTTTTAGAAGGCATTGCAGTTTACCCTATTTTAAAGGCCTCACTAGTTTTAAAACTCATCAAAGTCAATAATAAATTAAATCGAGATATGAAGCAGAATCCATTTTTTACATTGAAATTGACATCGTATGGGTTAATTCGAAGTATACAAATTCCACCATATTCGATTCATTTGCAATATCCAAAGATTCTACAGTTCAATTTTCATGATTCAGCCTCTGGATTTCTGCAAGTTGATTGATTTAAAGTTTTCCTTATTGCTTTTGACAGCAATTAACGGTTGGCGGTCAGGATTGAAAAGTCGTTCAGCAACACCATCCAACCACAGGGGTCCAGTTTACTGAAACCAGCATAGCTGAAAATTAGTCTTCGAAGACATCGACAACCAATCATAATTGGCATGCCAAGAAGAAATATTCGTATATAAACTCAATATTTTTATCAAAATATAGTGTGGATTTCCCGACCACATCCAACATGTTCCAGCAACATGAATGGCCTAATTTTTCTATCTTTGTCTTCCTAGTTCACATTATAGCTTTTATGGGGGTTTAATTCGGGTGTATCTTCTTTCTACCGTAAATAGGTAAATATGATTAGGAGATTCACTTCAAATTATCTTATCTTATCTTAAGTTCAATTATCCTGAATATGGATAAGTTATATTTAAAATAATTATATTTTTGTGTGTCTGTGACTAAGTTATCAAAAAATGATTTTACAATTTAACAGAATTACGGTTTACTTAAAATGATTGAGCCTTTCTGGTGAGAAACACGATTTTCAAACTTTGTTATTAAACTTAACCAGGCGGTTGGCCATTTCAGTCGCTGGATGGGCACCCTTGACCTCTAATTTTGTATACGAGCACGGTGTCCACTACTTAATTAACAGTTCAATCAGGATGAAATTTCGAATCCGAATTTCTGAGCTATTCCTATTCCGTGATCTCAAGTGATTAACTGCAACTTCATATTTCTGGCCAAAATAAGTCAATTTTCACGTAATTTTGAAAATAAACTTATTATTACACATGTCAATGCAAAAAAAATTTTCAAAATTGAATAATGGGGTATCAACCAAAAGCGTGAGATAAAAAACAGTGAAACAAGGGTTGAAACAGGGTATCTGACTACTGATTATGATAAAGCGCCATTTCTCATAGGATTTTAAAAATTAAATTTAAATATCCCGATGTCCTGAAGATCAATTTTTATGAACTAACGTCTGAGTACTTTAATTGGATGGTAAATCATAGTTGATTTGTATCTCCTCTAATCTTACCTGAGCTCTGATGACGTAGCTTTGTTTAAAATCTAGTCACTTGTTAATATTTGGTAGATGTTAAAAGATTGTCTCTAAGGCAACTATATTATATTTTTTCTTATTTTAGAAGGATGGATCGGCAACTCGTATATTTAAGTTCCCCTCTAGTTATTCTTCAGACAAAATCTTTTATCGATCTTTGCTAAAGCACCGGGATAGGGAAAGAAGAAAAGGCAGTGGCGAAGAGGATCAGAGACCAGAAGAGATGGGGGACATGCAACTGTAATAATTAATATCAATTTCAATTTAGTTGTTGGTTCTGTTGATGATCCGATCTGAACAAATAAGTGCATAACATTCGATGATACATATACTATGGGGGTGGAAGGTAAAATTTTGACGTTCACCTATTACGACAAATTTGACACTTTTTCCTGCCTGGAGATGTTTCAAGAGCATTTTCTTAGATAAAATACTTGCATGTCGTTGCTTATTAACGTAGCATACCTAAAGCGTCGTGATAATAAGGGTCATGAAAATCCTTATCTTTGAAATCATATGGTAAGTTAGAAAAGTTTCATTCTCCATAATTCTCATTATGCACACGAATGTGATATTTTCGGAGAAAAATTTAACAAACGTCTTTCCTTCAAAATAACATTTCAGTTAATTAATAAGATATCGATAGAATTTGTGAGCTGAAGCACTAAGAAAACTCAAACGACATGTATCTAGTTGTCTCATCGAAACTGCAACGACCATAAACGTAAAATACAAAAATGGAAGGTGATTGTGACAAAACATGATCGATCTAGGCCATTTTTATTAATTTCTAGATGATCACAAGCATAACTGAATGATATATTTTACATACATTTGCACACCAGTTAATAAAGGTCTTTTGACGACGCAATTTGTTAAAACATCTCAAAGGACTTCATTCAGTCGATGAGACTTAAAAAGGTTTCTCGAAACGTTTGAGAAATTGTCTCTTCCATAATCTTGATCCACTATCATCTATGATAAAGCGGATAATAATAGGTTGAAGACAATGCAAAACTCTACTCGACTAGGTTATACGATGGTACAATTTCTCTCGAAATTCTCTCTATTAAAAATTGAACAATGTAACATTTCTCAAGCAAAAAAGTCGGTTTAGAAAACTGGAAGAAAGCATAATACAGGTAGGAAAAATTTGATTTTGATGCAAATTCCTATAAATAACTGTGTCTGTCGTACGTCTGAATACCAACTATAAATTATTTTTCGTGTCCATTTTCGGAAATGAGAAATATAAGAAGGCTCTAATGAATTGACTGTTACATACTTGAAGATGATCCACCCCATCGTCCTGTAGACACGGAAATCGGAAACTGTAATCCTATGAAATTACGCAATCCATTTTTATGTCCAGGCGAATAAAAGGGAGACTTTCCATTCAGCATTTTCGTATCAGCTTCTTTCACTTTCATTTCTATTTGACTCCTGTGATGGTATGTTAAAACACGCACGCGGATGTCACAATACCAAAATTGATGTTTTTATAAACCTACAAAGACCACAAGCGTTTAAACTAAACTTGTATGACCCAGTCCTAGATGTCATATGGTAATTTTATAAGACTGCTAACAAAAAGCACGGTCATAAAGCTCAGATGACGCCATTTTCCTGTTAATATATATTTTCTGTTGCTATTGCCTAAGTACAAACTAGCTACCGCTAGATTAAAACTGACTCTGAACAAGAGAGAGGAAGTTTGATTAATCACTCTAAAATATTTTACCAATTTAGCAAATTTTTCTTCCTTTTGTTATTGAATGTTGGGCGTTAATTCATTGCTAGGCCAATAGTATTTTTTGTCCGAACCATATGTCAAGCCGTCTGGAGCTGCGCGTGTCAGCATCTGGATGATGAAAACCACAAACCAAGTAGGAACCAGGCTTCCAGTCCAGTTAGCCTATAAAGCTCAACCTTCCCGCATACAAGTAACATGGACTCAAATGTGGGAGGTTATTGTAGCCATTGGCTTGAACGCAACATATACTCAACTTCATCCCGCTCTGTTGAGGTGGATGATTGTTGTTCTGACAGCAATGTGGTCGCTTCCTCTTACTCATTGTACTCATCATGTTCATTGGTCTTTGTTTCCGTCTTCCACACATCTTATTTTATTCCCATTATGTTACTACCTTTACCTATTTGATGCTTCTTAAATACACCACCTTCATTTTAGAAATTGCTTACAGGACTACGTCATCTCGAGAAAAACACAACCTCCGTTGTCTTGACCTATGTTGGCATCCTGTCAAATGTGTAAAAATCAACTCAACTGTGGATATTTTAACTTGGCCTACATGTCACTTCACAATTTTCCTACACTTTCGCTTTAGTTCTATTCTCTCAAACTTAATATCTACTTCCCTCTTCCACTCTTCTTTCTTAATAATCGCGTAAATATTTGGTATATATACAGTTAGTCTCTACCACATTTCTGATTTTAAGACAATGAACAGATGGCTAGTAAGAAGACTCTTTTTCATTATTAAAATTTCTCTCATCACATCCAAGTCGGAGCAAGGTGTGTATATAATTTGAAGGATGAATCTTTCTTCCCCATAATATTTATCTTACATACTCTCTAATCATCACTAAATTTAATTATCTTGTCTTTATAGTAATGTCTGTAAACTTTTAACCTTTCTTGACCCAAGCACTCCATAGACAAACATCGTGTGTCCTCAGCTGGCCTATCTCTCATCTATTGGAAAAGGTAAGCATACCTCGGACGATAGTAGCAGACACCGCATGGTCGGCCTTACTACTAGGGTCTGCACTGGTCCTTCCTTTCCTACAATCGTCCAGACCAATTAAAGCACGCATATAATTATATCCTTATGCGTGTCCTCACCCAAAGTGTCGATTATAAATAGCCTTCCATTAGACACACACACAGACACCAAGGAACCATAGCTCGCCCAACGCATCTTCCATAGCTCAATCCTTCTCCTCCAGTTCTCTGTTGTTCCTTGAGACTCTGTACTGGACTTTATTCAGTATAACCTGGTCAACACAATCCTTGGTGTTCTTTTCCTTTCATTTACTGTTAGCCAACTACCACAAATTGGTGACTCTGCCACCACAAACTATTGTGACTAGAGACCGACTGTTAATTTCTCATCTTTTAGAATAGAGTAATTTAGAATGTTTCTACTTGCTTGTGAAGCGTGTTGGGAGGCACTATCCTTTAAAGAGCCTAAAACATTATAGTTGGATGTAGCAAATAGGAATATCCAAATGCAAGAAATGTAGTCATCGAGTTTCGCACACGCTTTCAATTGATGTACATAGTCTTGAAGGCTGTGAGTCTATAGTCTAAATCTTATTCTCGAAAGCCTGCTAAAGAAGCCGTATCAAAATGCAGTACTTCACTTCATATTTCAATGGCGAAATTTGGAATAGTGATTTGTTCTTTTAACAATAGTGAAGTGGAGTATATTTGCGTGAACTATTAAAGTCACAAACGGTTGCTGGTACTTTAATTTAAATATAGTACTGGAATTTAATTATTATTGTTACTATTATTGTTAATATTATTAGTGTGCAAGAGAACACTGTGGGAAGCAACTAGATTCGGTCAACTGAAAATTAAAAAGAGAATCCAAAAGATTCCGAGAGCAACGTGAAGGTATTAAAGAGAACCACACTTCCTTTAATTTTTAGTTTCAGGTAGTTCAGTAAAGAGTAGTTAGCTCTATTTCAAAAGTTCAAATTTCATAATTCGTCCTCGAAATGTTTAGCACTTTTTGATTGCTTTTTTAATCAAGAATTAAATTTAATTTTTGCCTCCGGCGGTTGAGAAGTTAAATTGATCTTACGTGATATTCTACAGTTTACGGTTCTAAAGTTGCATAGATAAAGTACTTAAACATATTCATACTGAAATTACCAATTCCCGCAAGCAGCTACAACATCTAGTTTTAATTTTAATAAGCCTATGATTAATTTTACTGTAACTAAAGCAGAGCTCCTTACTGAGTGTTAAAGAAGTGAATATTTAGTACTTAGTTTTGTTACAGACGCTTTAGATACTTCATTTTTCTCTCATTGAGTTCAAAATGGCATGTCAACTGGAGATTTATTTTTTCTGTTAATAATTTATACATTTTTCCCTTTCATAGTACAATATTTAGTAACATTTTCACATGTAACCAATCTTGTTTCTCATATATCAGAATCTGTCCTTCTAGAGTAAAAGTGTGTGCGTTTATTCGTATGTTGCAGACGGATAGTTATTTCTCCAGTACCTACTCACCTAAACATTATTTGTGATGCTTCGATGCCATCAAGCATACAAGCAGATAATTTACTCGTTTGTTTGTCGATCCACTTTTCAACAAATACCTGTGTTGCATCTGCTTTAAACCATCTAATCCAACTCCTAGAGTCGAGAACTTCATATTTTTCAAAAATACTTCTTTTCACATTACTATGATCTAATTTAGGTTTCCTATTTTGCCAACTTTAAAATACTACTTTATATTAAATTAAATTTACTGAACTTGCTGAAAGTATTCATGATAGATTGGACGTGAACAATATCGGTAAAACCGAAGTTAAATCGTAAAGATTAGGTTCTCTGAAATTATCGCTACCTTCAATTCACCATCGCAATCACCAGCCCCATATAGACCAACTCGTTCCTCTCAATCTCCTCATGCCAATTTCCTGAAGCTTCTATTCGTCTTAACCAATGAAGACTGGTAGAAATCAAAATGAATAGCCTGCAAATAGTAATTCACGGTAATTCCTTTACCATCTCGACTCTAGATATGGTTCAGAACATGTGCTTTGATCCACTTTCACATTGCTAAAAGCAAATAAACGTCACAAATGTATTCATGCACCGGCATGTT
Organism: Hymenolepis diminuta; assembly: GCA_900708905.1. Lineage (NCBI taxonomy): Eukaryota > Metazoa > Platyhelminthes > Cestoda > Cyclophyllidea > Hymenolepididae > Hymenolepis > Hymenolepis diminuta. Next base: position 667,077 of record CAADRB010000066.1, on the reverse strand, counting down.
TGAATAAATTTCAAATATTTCTCTGCTAATCTTTTATACCTGCTCATAAACTTAAAATGGCACAAAAGAAGAACGAAGCAATGTGATCAACCGCTCAGTTAAGTTAATTATTCAATAGACTCTGAATAATGTGGACACTTATCTACTGAAAATTCCAGTTATCAAATCATGAAAATTGAGCTGTATATCACAATGCAAAATAAATTTTTCATGAGAATTCATATTATTCAAATAAAGTAATGCTGCTGACAGCTCAAACTTATTATGCACTTCTTTTATATACCATGTCATCCCTAACAAAGTTATTCTTAGCCAGGCTCGGAAGCTAATTCATGATTTGCTTATTTTCTCACTGCCACAGACAATAGTAAAAGACTTAAATAAAAAGATTGGTCTCCCATACATTCCATATGATCAACTTGATCTTTTTCGACTAAATTTTGTTAATTTGAACGTGCAAGTTCATTTGTATCAGGTTGCAACAGAAGTTCTGCCCATTTTTTGAATTTGAATTAAAATGAAATTTTGCCAAAATACATTTATTTAGTGTTCAACGTAGTTACCATTTATATTAATTACATCTTCCCATCTTGCCACGAACTTTCTGATTCTTTCTTCATAGAATTTAGAATTTGGACTCAATAAAAGAAACCAGCTTCTTCATTTCAACCTCTTCTCTTGAAGCAAGCCTTTGTACCATTAAAAGATTCTGCAAGTTCCTGAAAAGATGAAGGCCGTTTGGTCCAAGATCGGGTGAATAAGATGGCTGGTGCATGACTTCCCAGTCAAATTCTTCAACGGTAGTAGTAGTTCTTTGGTTCTTGAAGTGTGGGGTCTGGCATTGTCATGATGCAGTGTTACTCCTTTTCGATTGATCAGAGAAGGCCGTCTTTCCTGCTGTTAACTGCTTTTAAACAAGTTAGCTGCTTACAGTAAACTTTGGAGGTTATTGTGTGATTGGTACCCATTAGTTCATATTAAACAAATCTCTTCAAATTCCACCATATAAAAAGAAGAATTTTTTCGGGTGCAGTCCACTCCTTGGTTGTGAAATTGTCTTTAAACCACTGTCTTGACTTAGCCATTGTCTTTTGCGTTTAACATTGTTGCAAAGGATCCACTTCTCGCCATTGTCCGTTATGATTCGGTCTAAAAAAGGTGCCTGAGGTTCACGAGAACGCAGTGAAACATAGCAGGTCAGAAGCTGTTGCTTGCTGATTTCTGACAAATCGTGTGGGGGGGGGGCATTTTCCGGCCAAGTCTTTTCATTTCCCTATATATGGTCATATGGCTTACGTTAAATTTTTTGCTTAATTCTCTAATAATGCAAGTTGGATTTTCATCAATGTCAACTTGGAATTGCTCAGAATTGAGTTTTTTTGAATGTTCTACTCTCGGTTCGCCTTTCAGGCTGAAGTCATCCTTTTTGAAATGTAAAGGTGAAAATCAATTTCTGCAGGTCTTTACATTTACAATATCATTTCTAAAAGTATCTTTGAGTATTTTGCTGCTGAGGTTGCAGTATTTATAAAATACAAACAGTAAAATTTGGCTGATATGCTCTTTTATTGGAATGCACATTAGGACTAGAAATAGTTATTAATAACGATAATTATCACACAATCTATCTAGAAATAATATTTTTCTAATTAATACAGATAAGCATACAACATTAACAAGCTGAATTGAGGTAATCGTGCCCTAAACGCAGCTCAAAAATTGGACAGGACTTCTGTTACAACTTGACGTGCATTTATGCCTGAAAAGATCTGACCGAACATTGAACAGAACTCAATAATTTTATTTAATGTGGTATATGGAATAGAATTTCGTATAAAACGGAATCTACGGACTAACTGCCATAATAAAACAAATCGTAATGACATTATAGAGACTAGGTTCATTATTATTCCTCGAATTAATTTTTTTCTACCTGACTACCACCAGGTATTTCTGACACTCCAGTTATTTAAAATTTAAGATTGCTATTGTTTCGCATTTTAGGTTTCATGCCCCCACTCCCCTGAAGAGCCGAGTGCTTGAATTTGACTAGAATTATTAAATTACTATACTGCTTCTCGAGTAACCGTTGCCCGATGTCAGTTTCTTCCCGAGCCCAATGTCACTGATATATCATTCTCCTGATACTCATCTCACAACTGGCTTGTGAACTTCTCGTTGTATGATGAAGGACGTAAGAAGTGAGAAGAGCAAAAGCTTGACTAGATTTCTTTGGTTCCTAGATAAAAAGCCATTATTTATTCTTCTTTGAAAGTCTATTGGAAGCTAATTTCCGCTAATTTATATCCAGGGGCCAAACTTTTTCCATCTTCCGCCAAACCCAATATGTTCTATTTATCATACTGACTCTGCCATACTACTTTCCTTGTTCGTTTGTCATAATTCTGTCTTAAATTTGCTCAAATGTAATCGCATTAAATGAAATCAAACCTATTTCCCTTCCTTCTATTGACAGGGACAAGAAACACGGTCACTGTTCCCCCATTTTAACATTTCAACCCCACTCTATCATTTATGAATTTACTTATCTTACTCTGTGTTTGTCATGGTTAATAATAATGAGCTAAAGCAAAACACAATCACAGTTGACTTTTTTCTCTTAGAACTGAAGTTTAAGTGACCTTCAGTGAATGTTGTGAATTTCTTTTTAAATTTTAGTTTATTCATTCCAATCCCTGAAACGGTCTCTATTTGGTGGCTATAAAGGTCCATTTAAACTTTTTAAAAATAATTTCTTTTAAGAAAAAAAGACACAGAAGGTAAATGCAAAGAAAGCATTTTATTAAATATGAAAACTAATTTAATACATCAGAAAAGCCTCATCTAAGTACAACACTTTTTGCAAGACAAACAGGGACATTGACTGCAGCTGCAGTCACCAGGTTTGCAACTGCATCCCTTGTTCGATTTGCATCCCTCACAGCATTTGCACACGCTTGGATCGCAACATTTACTATCACAACACGATGCTCCTCCCATTTCAGTGATAATAGAAGTATTGAATTTCAGTTGCTGAAGTTAATAGCGTCTTATACCCTTTTTATAGTTAAGCTTTTAGTCCTTTTTGTGTGTCTATCCGTGGTGTGTCTATCACAATCTGTGTGTCAATATGATTTTAGTATTTAGTACACTTAAATGGTGCTATTTGCTATTACCATACAGAGTGAAAGAACAATTTATACGCTATATCGATTTAAACAGTATATCTGTACTAAACATAAGTTTCAAGTAAATGCAGAGAAAGATATTATAGCTTTCCAGCGGACAATCAAGGTAACTTTAAGTCTGCATAGTTCGAATTGTCAAATAAAAATTTAATATACTTTTGTTCATCAAATGAAACAAGAATGCAAAACAAATAATTCCATATAACTTAAGAAAATTACCTACGCAATAACCCTGTTCCCATCAAACAAACGAGGGGGTTAATTTAACATCTGTCTATCAAAAGGGGTACATTTAAACATAGACTTATTTTACTCAGTCTGATGATAAAAGCATGTATGCAAAAAATCCAGATTTCTATGATATGGGAAAAGCTGATATAGAATGAAACAACATACAAAACAGATTCGAAATAAAATAAAATAAACACGAAATAAGCCGCACAAACACATCAAGAAAGCAGAAAATTGAAAAAAATAAGGAGACAAGGCGTAAAAGAAACCAACCGATAAGCATAAAAAACGGAAAAAAAAGGACAGTGGAGGATTAAGAAAGCGATCTAAGCAATGAAAAAAGAGACAAAAGAAACTCATAAGAAGAAAAGAGAGATAATAATGGATTTCCAGTCAGTCGAATTAGACCACTCGGCCATCGCGACACGCCACCTCAGCACCGCCTGTGCTCACCATCCCCCTCCCGGTGGGTGGCGTGTGACCGTCCCACCACCGCTTCACTCGGGCGACATCCACCTCACTTGCGTCGCGACCTCATGCCACGCCCAATTGCAATACTTTCGCCCTAGACGCCGAGTGGGTTGTTGTCATCGCTTATTCTCTAGGCTGTAGTGTGACTCCTAGGCATTGTCCATCACCGTCACCGCCACACTCGCCACGCCGTGATAGCTCAGCTGGGAGAGCGTTAGACTGAAGATCTAAAGGTCCCTGGTTCGATCCCGGGTCACGGCAGGGTCCAACTTTTCTGGCCTACAGCTCCTGCTGCTGCTGCTGCTGCTGCCGCGCTCACTCCCTCCTCCTGCTCCACTTCTCCTCTCCTCCTCTCCATCGCCTTAACCACTCGGCCATCGCGACCTCGTCTTCGGCTCATGACCCATNGGCAGTAGGAAGGGCTTATTGATGACGGAGGATGGTGAACGGCTCTTGGAGGTGATGAGAACACCGCACTGAGGGTGCTGAGAGAGTCGGTTTGCTCGACTACTTGTAGGTCGGGAGGGAGGAGGGGGGAAGCGCTTGTGCACATGGTTGGTGTGGTGTAGCCGAGACCACAGGTAGGCGACAAGTGGATAGGAGTGGTGGGGAGAGGAGCGGCGGAGGGGTGTTGGAGGCAGGCGGAGAGTGTTAATTGAGCAGGAGAAGGGAGAGGCGAGGCAGGTGTGGTGGAAGGGGGTGGAGTAAGTAGGGCAGAGGACACAGACACCGAGACGCGGTGGCCGAGTGGTTAAGGCGATGGACTGCTAATCCATTGGGGTTTCCCCGCGTGAGTTCGAATCTCACCTGCGTCGTCGAGGTCCCACCTTTTCTCCATGCACCGCCGCGCTGCCACCTCGACCGCCTCACCGCTGTCTCTCCGTGACATCCTCATATCACCACCCCGATGTGTCGTTGAGCGGGTGGCTGTTGGAACGCTGCATGCTGGAGGCGTGGCAGTGGTGGCGTGTTGTGAAGTACTTAAGAGGACACAGTCATTGGGTATGCAACACTGCTATCTATAATGACCACTGGAGG
>CAADRB010000066.1:614128-653492 GCA_900708905.1 Hymenolepis diminuta | reverse complement strand
CACAGCACGTTTCACCAGCCATTGCGCTTGCTCACCTGTGGTCTTAAACGATGAACGGTTTCACCTTGGCAATGCCCATCCTCTTATAGACCTGTCTATCCCGCTTTCCCATTGCAATGCTCTTTCACATTGCAACCATATGCCACAGTCAATAAAGCTCGCGCCATCTCATTGGTGTGTGTGATTTGAATTCAAATTGGGCGTGCTCTCATTGGCAGATAGGTGTGATACCATCGCATGTTTATTCTCTATCATGCGGTTAGTGTATTTTAGCTTGCACGCCCTTCATTGGGTACGTTGCCAAATGTGGGCACTACCTCGTCAATGAAATTCGGTGTTACTTTCAAATTTTAAATTGACAATGCAAAGTCAGTGATAGTCTACTGCATCTAAACTTATTCCCCTTCCTGCTTTAAGCCTAGATCAATATAAAACTCCAATTCAAAAACTTGATTCTATCCATGTCAAGATATTCGGAAATTAGAACTTCCTTAACTTATCAATATACGGTATATCCGATTGACTTTCGCCTGATTACAAGGTATTCAAATCAAATCTTAAAGGTAGCGGAATTATAAGAAGATCTTACACAAATTAAATTCTACCCAAATTTTCGACAAGTTTTATCAGCAACTTTCTGTTGTCGACGCACAAGATTAGAGCTTTCTACTGCTCTTCCATGCCCCCAGCATTAAGCTACTAACCGCAAAGACTGGGATGGCCTAAAACTCCATCTCAATAACCCCTAAGTTACCAGCCGCATTGTACGCGCCCATCCCCCCGCTCCCAAAGTCAGAAGGCTAGATGCATTTACGTACAAGTGGGATTGTGTTTCAGGGGTCTGTTTTGCATAGTCTTAACAAACATAAACAAGGGGAGGCCCCAAGACACACATTCTCTCCCAAACGTAAGAAAGAATATAAAACTCTTGTCAACTCACGAGACTACCGAAAATGTGATGAGTGACACGTCAGTGTGATATTTGATTCTCACCCAGATATCACTTTCTTTCTCTAAATAAGCAACTGATGCTGTGAACTAATCGTCAAGTTATGCTCGTTTTGTGGTCGACGTAGTTTTGGACGCGCATCTGCCTACATATCTAATGCCAATTGTAGTCCCCTATCGATAATCTCCTTGCTGAATGGCTTGTACCGATTATTGATTTACAGACATTTTCACTCTTCATTAAGTCGTTATCATGTTCTAGACAATATTACAATGTCCTGGAAATATTTGGCATAGAGGATGTGCAGCTATTTCTGCGAAAAATGACAGTTCTACATTTCTTACGTGTTTCATGTCCCAAATTACCTCACTAAATTACTTTCTGATTAACAAACGTTATACGGAAAAAAATGAATATAGCAACCCGAAAAAAGTGCGTAGTCTCAAACTCCCCTTGATAATCAAGAAAAAGACGAAGTTAATCAGAGCAATTATATGTATATATGCATATATATCTTTGCAAATTTTAAATATCAACAATAAGAAATCTAGTGGCCCTCGACGGTGGGACAGCACTTCTTGCTACAGCATTTACACGGACACGAACTGCACTCGCAAGCTCCGGGTTTACAACTGCATCCCTTCTTCGATTTGCAGCCCTCGCAGCATTTGCAGGTCTCCTTGTCACAGCAATTTCCCTCACAGCACGTTTCACCAGTCATTGCGCTTGCTCACCGGTTGTCTTAAACGATGAATGTTTTCACCTTGACAATACCCTACCTTTTATAGACCTGTCTATGCGTTTTCCCATTGCAATGCTCTTTCACATATTAGCGCGAGTTGCAGCCCCTGTTATTTCTGTTGTTTCATTTGCCGTTACGGTTTGGATTTTACTGCGCTTTTTCCCATTGGTTAACATGTTCTACTTGTTTTGCCTTGCCATCTTCGTTTATTCTTATCTCTTTGTTTGCTAATTCCACCTTTTCCTCATTAACATGTAACTAGTGGGCTTTGGTTTTATTTTGATTCTATTTGTAATAGTGTATGTTTTATTAAATAATATCTTCTGTTCCTGGAATCCATATTGCGTTTAATTTTTTAATTGTTTTGACTTTATGTAATTAAATTTTCACTTTTTTAAATTAATACTGTATAAAATTTATTATTTGCTGATTGATCTCTGTAATGATGCATCGTTAAATTCATTATCTTTCGCCTATGCTTTCTGCTTAAGTTCGTTTTTATTAATGTTTGCAAAGATGAGCAATTTTAGTAATTCCTTTTTGGCATTTTCAGAGAATTAAGTAATTGATTGGTTACCCAACTAATATGTCCTTTATTCAACCATAACGATTCCTAAAACTGGAAGGACATTTAAGATATAATTTTCGTTTGGTGTTTGAAGTTTACCTTTTCACTATATGTAGAAGTTGTTTCATTGCATTCATTTAAAATCAATTAAATTACTCTATCTGTAGTTTGATAGAAACTGTATTGTATTGATGATCTTTGACTATTGGTATCGTATTTTTCACTTGCACATCCAGTTCCTTTCACCAAACTTAGAAATCTGAATTCCTACAGAATTTTATCATTGGAAAGAAAACTACTTCAACTTGTTATCCTAATCACTATTTAAGGATAAATTCAAAATATCATGAATTTCTTCCATTGCATGTTTGAAATCCACACCTCTCTAAATACCTTAATATTTAACCGCTCATATGGCTTACACGGTTTTTTAGCCTCGAACCCAAAGCTCTACTTCGTACATATAGGAATGAAAGTTAGTATAACATCGTACCACCGCATTCTCTTTTCAATAGCCGATCATTTTGTGGATGCACTTCCGATCAGAGTCCTGCATATTCATTTTTTTAATTCTTATTGTTTTATATTTCGTTGTAACCGTTCTTGAATAGATCAGATTGAGGCCAAATTCAGCCCCCCAGAAGGCGTAATGTTTCTCTAAGGTAATTATTAGTTACCTCTGGGTTAGGGGTGCTGGGTTGATGATACAGCGCAATACAAGATAGTTCCCCCGAATTCTTGGTCCATTTGCGGCGTACGATTCGCACATGCAGCTGACTAGTGTCAGCAGTATTTAGTTGCTAATATTAAAACCTCGGATAGTTAAACCCTATTCCAGAGGCGGTAATTTACCAGCCCCAATGTACTCAAAGGTAGAAGTCGGGGAGTGGTTGAAATGTTTATTCTGTAAATCAAATGGAAGGGAAAGGAGTGTCTTGCGGGTCAAGTTCACGCTTTTTTAACTGAGGGCTTACAAAGAACACGGGGAATTTCTAGAGCATACTCTGTGTCCTAAATTTAAGACATGATTGATTTGAGAGACCCCCGCAAATATAATGGGAGTCAAAGGTAGCTTTACAAATGCGCTGACTGAAGTGAGGTAAATATAGAACAGATTAATTTGCTTGATGTATTTTCAAGATAAGACCCAGTAATCAATGTCATATGATTAACGCTAATTTTGGGTCATTATAACTGTCTGCTTTTGAACATTATACAATTAATCCATTGTATAATCACATGAAAAACAAGAATTTGCAATATCCAAGAGCAATCTTATTTATCTTCTATTTATTTTTAGCATGTGAGAAGTATTAGCACCAAAAAATAGTGATTTCCATTTAAGACCCAAATTCGTGGTGTAAATTCAATAAAACTAAATAATTTTATTCTTTATATGAAGGAATAAAGTAGAAAGAAATCAAATACTGACCCCTTGTCCCTGTAGAATATTAAAAAACCTTGTTAGCTATTTAAGTTTATATCAGTTAAGTTTCTATGTGACAAATTCTTATGTGAAACAACAATGAGCATGAACGTGAAATAGTAATCAACATCGTCATGTGTAGCCTAGTAAACACGGAAATGACCATTTACCTAAAAAAGGACATCAGGTTCGTATGTTAAGCCCCATTATTTATGTTTACTTTGTTAACCTGCCAGAAGCTTAGAAACAAGAATTCCCCCCTGCCTTCAAATAGAACAAAACAGATGATCATTTGATGCTTTGATAATTTCATTCAAAAGAAAGGAACTTGTAGCGATCGCAAACTAGTTTTCAAATCGTTCTTTCAGTGAATTTTTTGTAGTTCATTTGAAACTATTTCCGCTGCAGGGTACTATTTCAGACACTTCCAAACGTTAATCATTTTCAAATGTTCGCGAAATTGTCGATTGCATCTTGTAGTACTTGCGCACTCTCACTCGTAAGCCTGCACAGTCTTTCTGTGTGATGTCGTCAAAGAATAAAGAACGCGAAATCAGTCAACCGCCTTACCGTATCCCATTTCACCTGTTCCTCAATTTGACTGTCCATGCCGCAGTACTGACGTCTCCCTCTTTCTTCCCAAGTATTTCTTCTACTTCTTCCTCCTTTCCCTTCTCATCCATTTCCACTTGTCCCATACGCATTTGTCCAACCCAACTCTTGAACTTCTCACTGAAGAAAGGCTCTTGAGTCTTGTTAGTCTTGAGAAGAGCATTGGATGCCTAGCCAAATTTGGTGTATCACCTGGAGTAACTTTACTTAGGGTTAGACTAACACCAAATACGTCAAGTAACGTCTAGGCAACTTTCTGTGGAAATACATGATTAGTATCCATAATACTAGAGTAATATTTTCCGAAATTTCTCTAATTTGAGTGTCATTCAATTAGCTACATTTCATCAAAAATTATCGCGGTAAAAACCAGTACTCGAAATGCGACATTTTCGCGCCTGAAACCAAAAAATCAATAATTATGAAATCAAGCACGAAACTAATTAATGCGATTGCTCATACATTTGTGTTAAAATCGCCACGCTGAATGCTCATGCACCATGCAAAAACCTATCGATTTCAGTCAGACAGCCGCTACAAAGTGCGTGCTTAAAATGAAATATAGAATTCTAGGTTTACTATGTTCACTCTATCTCGTATTAGTTTACTTTGCCTGGATGGAAATTTCCGGTAGCGGTTCTAAACACACTTTTGTAGCAATGGCAAATAGGCCGGAAAACGGGGTATGAATCACAATAACTCTTCGCTTAGTAAACAAATAATTGGATGAAAGCTTTGAAGTAAATTAAACAGACAGGTTCATTAGTGTACCTAAAAGTTATTGTCTAACTCTAGACTTAAAGAAAAATAAGTTATATTAGGCTTCTGAATTGAGATGTTAACCTTGCAGATTGGAAGGTAACGTTGATTTGTCCTTATTTAGGCTGCCTTAAGAGGTCGGCTAGTGGTAGAATCCAAAACGTCTGATTTAGGAAAACCAAGTGCTTTATTCCGGTAAATATCCTCCATATCTAGAGAAGAACAGTTAACCACGTTCAGATAATATAATTTGAACTCGATGCGACCACTTATAAGCCATTTATATGCATGATTTACCTTGCAGTTTGAACTGTTATTAGTAGCCATGGTCAGCTAGTACTGATAGCCTGATGTCACATAAATTATGATTATTCAGTAATATTACTTAAAAAATTTAAGTAGGAGCATAATTGACGAAATATAATTTACATAAGCAATAAGTTATTGATAATCAATTATGTTTCAGGTTGTCAGTTTGTTTTTACAAGTTTCGGAAAACGTAACTAACGTAAATTTAACTTTATCAATATATATATATATATATAATGAATAAACAAGAAACACGAGGTTTTAAAATATACATTTGTAAAGCAGACCTATAAAAAATTCATGAAATGGGCAGAAAGTCGTTGCAATATTTCTTAATCTAAAGCTTTTGCTAGTTATTAATCCCCTATAAGTGTATAAATTTACTTGATTTATTTTGAATTTTACTTATTTTAAATGCACATCATTCAAACATTTGACGACTACCTGACAAATTAATTATAATTGTCACCATATCGCTTTTGCGCTGCAGAGGTACATAATTAGGTAATTAAGACGTTCTTTTATTGGTGTACTTAATGTAGGCTAAAAATACTGTTGTAATCATTTCCACGAGTTAATATGCCCTTCTACTTGAAGCTCATCCTTTTTTTAACGTTTTTTCCTCTGTCTCTATTAGTCTTATTACCATTACTATCCCTGGCAATACAATAAATACTTTACAAGGTGTAATTAGTAAGGTAGCATCTAAACATGATAGATATCAAAATAATTTGGCAGAGGTTGAAACAGGGTCAAATTTGGCAAATGTTAACGTTCGAATGGCAAGTTTCCAACTTCATTTGAATTCTGAAAGAATTCAGATGTTCACTTTCTAAAGAGGCATAGTTCACCTGCCTTGATTTGATCCATGGGTTTTTGCTTGAATATCATATCCGTGATATTCAAAGCTTTTTGGTCATTGGATTTATTCCAATAGTCCGTCATGCCACTCTGACGCATTTGCATCTTCTTACAGCCATGAGGCTAGCGAAGCCATTTAAAAATAGCAGGCACACTTTACCCAGAGGTCTTCAACTTTTCATATCTGAGCATAATTGGGCAATGATATCCCTATTTTATATTATCATCAGTAAAATACCTGTAAGAAGATTAGGCTCTGTTATCTTAAGATAAAATTTCTTATAAAACTACCGGCCTTCCAGCAGCCCATAAGCAGATAATTGTATCTTCCAGGTATTGCAAGATCGAGATTTTATAGAAGATGCCAACAATACAAATGAATGAAAGGTGAAAGGAAAAAGAGTTGAGAGAACAGGGGAGGGAACGCCCAAAGAACATGAGAAAGTTTAATTACGGGTTGACTCTATGGTGCCATTTGTTAGTTCTATGAGTAACCAATAAAAGACCTTTTCATGACACCGTAAGCAACGGAAGCAATTGTGACGAGATGATTGGATCCTCTCACTCCTGTAATGTTTTTTTCCACATCTCTACCCCTCTCGTATAGAACTTTATGCCCTCTGACTCTATCATACCTTGCATATAAGATCTTCTATAATAAATCCTTATTTAGACTATGCTCCCAACAACACCTAAGACAGAGCAGACATTAATTCTCATACTTGTATACGCTTTTAGCCTGTATTACGACTCTGACAACTATTGATTGCTCATAATTAAATAGTCATCACTCTTGTTTTATACATCCTAATCGAATTTACAGTATAATATGGCGGAAGATACAGGATTATTATCTGTTATTACTTGGTAAAACTTTTGTCACTTAAGTTTATTTCGCCCAGTTAGCAGTTTTAGCTATTCAGACAATTAAAAGCATAGTTAAACAAAGCTGTACTTACTTGAATTCCCTCTTTTTGAAGAGTACATCCATGAATTATTTTCCCAAAAATAGTTTCCTAATTCCATTTTTCCTCTTTTATTATAAATATAACTTGGAAAATTAAAATGTTGAAATTGAAAGTTGCTGCACGGTCCAATGAAGGCAAAAAGACTGAAAAGAGGAGGATTAAATCAAAGATACCTCTTATGACAATTGCCGATAAATGTCTTATTCGTGAGGATATCTACCAAAGAAAAAAGAGAAAACGAAACAGGAAAAGAGAGAAAACAATAATATCATTGTGAGCTTGCAAACCCCTAATGTAACGCAGGTCACCAAGGCTATCAAGGAACCTATTGCTCGTCGAAAACATTTGAAACCTAGTACCAATGATAGCAATACCACTTCTCCCAGTAGGAGTAGGGAAAAGACTAATAACCAGTCATTTTTTGAAAAGAGGAGATCTAAACCTGTTAAGCAGAGGAAACAAGGTGGCGAACAGCTCAAACTGAAGGCAAGGTTTGAACTGCCTTTTAAAAAGACTATTTTCAATCTTCTTTATCACTTCAAAATCATAAATTTAAAGGACACCCTCTCTTTTTAATTAATTTTCTAAAGAAACTAATTAACGATTAAGGTATTAGTCCAAAGCCCATTAATGGAGTGTTTTCGACTAATTATATTAAGAAGACGAATGACATCTCTTTGATAAAATGCGCTTTCTATCCCTTCTTTCAATTGTAGCGTCATAAGCATCTTTTGTAAAGTAGACAGCCGTTATTATGAAAAATTAATTAGTTGACAACTACATTAAGCGTCTGGGCGATGCGTATGGGAGTGGGGGAAGTAAGGGTGAAAATGCGTGTAAAAAACTATACTGTAGGAAGCATGATCTGAATAAGGATTTATTAGAGAATAGATAGAATAAAATAGAATGAAATGATATAAAGGTGGAACAAGAAAGGTTAAAGAGTACAAGAATAGGAGAAAGTAACCATCTTGGCAAAGCGGCTATTTCCGCCTACGGCATAGGATCGTGACTGAGTAAATCTCAGCTCCTCATTGGTCTACAGTGCGTCCATGTTGGCCTGCATGCTACCAAGTAATGCCCCATTGGCTGGCGCAGCTACTTCTAATGTTGCAGTAAAAACTTGCCTGGTGGCTAATAAAACTAAATGGGAAATATGGAGGAAGAACCGCAGGAGAAAAAGTATGAGTAGATAATGTGGAAAACAAATACCGATTTTGACATATCAATTCGAGTGTGAACTTCATGTCACTGGCGTGAAAATTCTTATTTTTCGCCTGTCTTCAGGCTCTTCAAAAATGCAAACTTCTACATCTTCAACGCCATTCTAAGGCCGCCAACCAATCCACAGAAATTTCTTCTGAACCACCTAAAAGGTCTTGGTTTGAATCCGAGAAAGTCAACAAAATGGACGAATCCTCATTTGAACCATTCCAATCTGTCACGATGTCCGACCTTGAAAGTTAAGTTGGTCAGCCTGGTATAGAAGGTTAGTAGATCATATTTATTAGGATACCTCTCGCCCGTTACTCTGTCGTAATTCTTGCTACTAGAATTTTGAGTTGTTATCAATTCATAATGTTGTATTTCGTATTATATTTGCCGAAAGCTTAGTGTCCCAATCCAAATTCAAGTGCTTGCCTATTGGCTGAGGTGGTCACTAGCTTAATCTACTTCAACTCAGAGGCAATGTGCTTGACGTTTATGAGAAGTAGGAAAAGAGGATTGGGGGAATGACAAGGGAACAAAATATGAGTAGAGAAATTAGAAACCGCCCATTGAATTAGACACAAGGGATAGGACTTTACATCTGTGGTATGGTTCACTTCAACTATGTCAGTGAGACACAAAAGACCATGAATTTTTTTCTGCCTAGCCTCATGATCCTCAAAGAAGCACAAATGTCGATATTCTAGACGCCAGCAGAATGAAGAAGGTTAGTTAATCACATTTATTAGGAAATCTCTTGTCTGTCACTCGGTAATATTTTTAATTTTATTGCCCAGGGCATTGTAAAACTTGTACAAGTTTTAACCGTGGTATAATAACAGAATAGGCTCAGCAACAAAATAGTCCTTTAATTAAAGAAACGGGGGGTCAGATAAAAGTATACGATGAAATGGCGATATTGAGAGTCATTCTTTATCTGAACACTATAGAAATCTGAATATCAGATTTTCGGTGATTAAAGCCTTTTAATTTAATTGATAGTGACAATGACACCTATGTTATCTTTCAGATGTATTGATTAGGGCTATTTATCATAATTATCTCGTCATTAAACTTACTTTTGAGTCTTCAGAAAACTCAAAAACTTCTTTTCAATGATTCATCATCTTTTCCCTCAAAATCTTTAAGTCTATGCTGCCTTCTATAAAATTTAAAGTTTTTAACTATATGTTGTGGCGTATAGTCAAGCTCAGTATTGTGAAGTTTGCTACATTTTCTCAAACCTCAGAGAGAGGGAGAAAAGTACAGGGATTAAACTAACCAAGACTAGTGTATTTTCCAATCACTTAAAGACATGATTAAGAGTTTATTTACACACTTGGCATTGGGTCGTGATTGGCCAGAGAAGATGGAATTAATAATCGATAAAAACTTTTTATAGTCTGACATGACGGAATATGATTTGTCAGACAACGGAGTTATCGGTGAATGACGATTGATCACGCCATGCTGTGACTTCCCATGGTTATAACGTGGAAGTGGTATGTCGATGACGTGACATCGATATTGCACCCACAGTGTACAGCTCAGCATTGCCTCACCTTCTTATCACTATGGAATATAATCTCATTGATTAAATGTCTTGCGGAGTTCCAATATTACTTGAAATGGTTAGATTTTCATTTCAACCCAACTAAGACCCCAATGTCATTTTAAAGATTGATATTAACTGAATCTCCTTGATGAAAAATCATCTTTAGTTATTACGTTTGGTCGAATTTTTTTCAATCGCCGTAGTTGCAGATTTGTTCCCCCTCTTTCGAGATAACTTAGTTTTTGTCTGTAAAATCCAATAAACGATGATTACAGAACTAGTGGTGCAGAC
This sequence comes from Hymenolepis diminuta, assembly GCA_900708905.1. Classification (NCBI taxonomy): domain Eukaryota; kingdom Metazoa; phylum Platyhelminthes; class Cestoda; order Cyclophyllidea; family Hymenolepididae; genus Hymenolepis; species Hymenolepis diminuta. The sequence goes on along the minus strand of CAADRB010000066.1, from coordinate 643,243 downwards.
ACTCAGTTCTCGCGCACTTCGTGTTCCCCTACCTCGCTAGCACCCCCCGCTCTCTCACCCTCTCTCTGGCTAACTCGACTCTTAATTGTTGCAGTTCGATAAATTCTGTTTTACCCCCAACTCTATCTTTAGGATCTCTGGAACTGTGGTTGTGTGCTTTCAGTTGATAGCTGTTAGTCCTAGCTCCCTCACATTCTTAGGTTTGCTAATCGGTTTTTTCTAGTTGGAGGAAGACAAATTTTAGGCACTCGATAATCGTTCTTAGATTTTGCAGTTTTTGAAAGACATCACGATTAATTTAACACCAATATTTCGAATTGATTCTTGTTTTTACTCTGTTAATCCTATATATTTCTTTTCTACCTTTCACCAACTGATGCCAATTATAAATCTAAATTGTGGCGTTTCGTGCCCACTTTCAGTCCATTCAAAGGAACTAACGTCAATATTGTAAACACAAGTTCCATGACCTTGACCAGTCTGCAGAAAATCCGAATCAGTGCAACCACTATCTGGACTCGAATCTGATTAAACGGATGACTCCTCGTTTGTACATTTGAAATAATCAAAACTTCCCAAGCTTGAAACCAGAGTGAATAACCCTGATGAGAATGGTTTGTGTATTACTTCTTTATTCAGTCATTATTTTCTCTTACCAGTACTCACCTCTCCCACGTCAACCAGTTGGCCTTGTTGAAATTAGAGTATTTCACTTTTTTATTGATATATAATAAAGGAGTTTGTTATTGTTAAGGAGAAAATATAATTATGAAAAATTATAATATATTATCCGTTGAAAATTTTAAGACACAGTTTTTATATTCCTTCTATTATCATTGAATTAATGATTCACCTATATATTGTCTATATGAGCAAACTGAACCCCCGCATACGCTGCACATTTTTATTATAATTGAACAGCGACAACAACAAAACACCGAGAACTTGTACTTTCCCTCCTTCTGTCTGGGATATCGGCTAGAAGATCGTTAGAGTCAGCATTTTAATTTTTCCGCACTTTTGCATAAATGACTCGATAATTAATGGATTTTCTCATGGATATCGGAATTTCGAGGATGAGGATTTTTCATTCTAGATCTGACTATTCATAACTATGGCGTTTGGATATTCCTAAATGTCGAAAAAATTTATCAAGACACATTGAGTAGTCATTACTTAATTAAAAGGAATAACACGTAGATAAATAGGTAACATTTGACTGAATGAAATGATTTCCTGCTAGATAAGAGACACATGATGTATTGCACTTAATTCGTTGGTATAACGACTACATTTTCGTAATATCTGGTCATTAATAGATTTCGGAATTGATCGAGGTTAATAATTAAGAAATTCGCATTCCGCAACACCTATGTATTAAAAATTTACTGCACCACAAGAAGTGTATGGATAAGTGTCAATCTTTAATCTGTACGCTGATTATTACACTCCCAACGAATGTTGGTCCTAAACACCGTTTTCAATTTCAACTCATATTACAATGTCTAAATTTGCCACTTTTACCGCTGATGTATAGTCAGGAAATTAATTGATTAAATTAATTCTCCGTTTTTATAGGATGATGGAGACAATTTTTACGTGAAATCGAACGCCAGTGGATACACAAAATACTAATTTACAGACGTCTTTGATTAGAGAAAAATGGCTTTACAATGCGTTTAAACTTCTTTTTTTGAAAACGAACAATAGATGGTGCCTAGCATGAACACCTTTCCCTATTGACTTCAACTTATTAAGCCATACAGTTGTTACCGAGGATTTGTTGTTCATGTTTCACTATATTTGACGGATGAATTCCTATACGTTTTCAGAATTTTTTGGGTTATCACTAATCTCTGAGACCTAGTTATCTCGAACTCACAGGGGCGCTTGAAGATCCCAGTAATGAACCATCGTGTGACCTCAAGTGGTTTATTTTAATTAGCGGGATAACCTAATTAAGTGGACCTTGAATGGGTGCTGCTAAGGTTTAGTTTCCCCAATCGGTGATATCCTGAACCAGTTCATCCATTTGTGTTACCTCATTTCTATGAAATTATCGCGAAAAATGTACGGATTCAGTTTTCCCATAGGCATGTGAAGGACATATTTTTCACAAACCATTTAAAAAGTACTGCTGGACCATATGTTGGCTTATGCACTCCAGATTCTAAATGTTATATGATTATTTTTACGGGTTGTTCATCTTCACTCCTGTCATTCCCCTGCGTTTTCATTAATACTATTCAATAAACTTTGACCTCTATTCTCTCTTGCACTTAGAAGGATCCTTATTATAGTAAGAGGGTTTGTTTTAGCATAACAAAGTGCATCTTTTGTAATCTAAAGGTTCTCTGTTTCTATTTATTCATCAGATAGAATATTAATACTTTTTTCTCTTAAATACAATTATATCGGTAAATGTCCTTATTCATCACTCTGATCCCACGGTTATGCATGTATAAACAAATTTGCAAGTAGTATTGCATCAAGTTATAGATGTGTAGCGGATGCTACACCAATAATTCTTTTGCTAAACCTAAGTAATCCTCCTAGCAGTCCAAATAGCCTCTAGTAGAGCCCTCTATTACCAATTCACTCCCAAATTAGCTAAGCTATGCCCAAAATGGTAAGAACCGGTAAGATGCTGAGTGGAGAGGGTTTCTTGACCACTTCTGGTCCTTTTTTTATAAAAGCTTAGTCATTAAATACAAAACCATGCTGGGATCTTGATTGCTGATTGGTTGGGGAGGTCTCTGCACACAAGCCGCGCTTGATCTCAATGCGACCGGTTACATGTTCGCACTTTCCGTGGTGAGCTCTACCGCACGTGATTCAATCAGCCTTGTTAGCGTTGTGAACCCCACAGATGTGGCAAGAACTATTTTGCATCAGACTAATATTATCAGCCCGGTTTCGGGAGATATGATTCTTCTTAACAACACATAAAAATTCCGCAACTGTTAATCTAAATCAATTTCATACAATTAGATATGAAATTGTTTCAAATCAGATATGAAACGAAACATGAGATATTTCAATAATCTTAAATTTGCTCAATATGTCTAATAGCCTTTTGGAAACTTAATTTAGATTTGAAATCCCCCAGGCTTGACAGATGATCTAGTCAATTTGATCATGTGATCTAAAATAATACTTAAGAGCTTTTACAGGCGAAATATCGAGCTTGAAATTTTACTATAAGTTACCGCTATGTGGTTAAAATACAATACAAAATCGAAGTCTATGACGAAGACGATCGAGAAAAATGGCATTTTTTGTGTGGGCAACAACAGAGAACTTATGAACACATTTAAACCTTAGGGATTTTAATTACACGGAAATTCCACATCTGCTTACAAATCCCCATGACAATCAAATCGTAAGGTAAGCCGTTCGCAGCAAAAGGCAAATGACAACAAGGATTTCAGTCAAAAAAATGTTTTATTTTGGGTTGAACATATTTTTAACTTAAAATACACAGGTATAAATTTTCTTTAATTATCCTGTGCGTTCGAATTCTAGGAACGCATATATAGCTTTATCCACTACTTGCATAATAAAATTAAACCATCTCTGTGATGGTGAAATTGAAATCTATTAAACTATTTTCATTTAATTAATATATGATCCTATTTATGATTGAAAGATAAATAGGTGCGCGAGGACCACTAACGTAAATTATATTGGCTTTGAAATATATAATAGTTATAAGTTTTTTTATATTCTTCTGTATAGTTACATAGTTACGTAATAATAAAGAATCAATGTAACACCCCCTTTCTTACTATTTCAACTTCATCCAACCAATGTATTAGAGAGGAGATACGATATTAGGGAAGCACCTTGCGTTAACGCAAGCAAACGCCACTGGCAATCTGCCTTTTAAACAGCATTTCAATGCCAACAATCAACGCTAATCTTAATTGTGAAATTTTCAATCTAAAATATTTATACTGGTATAGAAGTGCGTGATAAACGTGGGCGGATTATTGGCCTATAAATAGATAAATTTTTTCTATTACATTATGCCATAACGGTATGTGGACCAGGGCCACATTAATCGAACAGACAGAATAAGCCAAGCCAATCATGTCGCTAGATCAGTATGGAGGTGGCTGGAAAGTCACTCCAATCTACCCATAAGTAAATCTGATTTATGTGCAAAAATTTTTCATTAGCTTGTCACGTCGTGAATGTCTCAGCGTGAGGATTGGCAACTGTTCAAATGTCAATGTACAAACACGCAAACACGTAGCTGAACCGTCTGTGGACACTGTAGTCAAGATCTTATCGCCAGTCAATCATTTTTAATTGGCAGGCATTGGGAGACAGCTGTGCTGTGATCGGCATTGGCGTTAATGAAATCAGTCAACTTATTTTAAACGCAAAGTTCTTTAATGGTAACAAACAACTTATTCTTTACTCTTCGTTCAAATATGGGATTAAATAGTATTGCAGCATTATTTAAGCTAAATAGTTTGCCACTTTATTACTATTACGCAAAAAAGGAGCATTAATAATGCTGTAGCGGTAGATAGCTAACAGAAGGAACACCAAGGATTGCGTAGACCAGGTTGTATTGAACAAAGCTCAGTACAGAGTCTCAAGGGAAAATAGAGAATTGGAGGAGAAGGATTGAGCAACGGGAGATGCGTTTGACGAGCTAGAGTCCCCTGTGTGTGTGTTTTCGTGTGTCTAATGGAAGGCTATTTATAATCGACACTTTGGGTGAGGACACGCATAAGGATATAATTGTAGGCGTGCTTTAATTGGTCGGGACGATTGTAGGGAAAGGAAGGGTCAGTGCAGACAGGACTGGTTAATAACAAAGCCGACTAAGCGGTGTCTTTGCTACTATCGTCCGAGTTATGCTTACCCTTTCCGATCGATGAGAAATAGGCCAGTTGAGGACACACAATGTTTGTCTATGGAGTGCTTGGGTCACAGGAAAGGTTAAAATTTTACAGACATTACCATAATAACAAGACAATCAAATTTGGTGATGATTATGGATGACGTAAGATAAATATTTCGGAGAAGAAGAGATTCATCCTTCAATACAAATATTTTTCAATACTTCAGGTAGTCAAATATTTGTGGAGAAAATAATTAGATATGTGTCATGTCTCGGTTTTTAATCATATTTCGAACAATATCTAAATGTTTAATACATGACTTATACACCTGCAATTATCATATAAGATTCTGAATTTTCATAAGGTGTCACTGTTCTTAGTACCCGAATCTTTTGATGTTTTGATCTTTTAAGAACTATGATGAAAACATGTGGTTTTGCCATGATCTGAAATGAAATACTGTCAAATTCCATTGGAACGATTCAAAAAGTCGAATGCTCGAAATACGACTGCAAGTTTTCACTGAAAAAGTAATTGAAAGCTATTGCAGGCCAAGTTATTCAATGTATGTCGAATCATCCTGCAAATTTAACGAAACGATTGGCAGTTTTGTGGCATTATAAGCAAAAATATTTGTGTACTTATTCAATTAATCATGATCGCAAAATTCTATTTTTGGAGTAAATATTTACATACAAGTCACTATCGCCCCACATAGTCCTTGTGCAACAATCAATATCCGATCTTGCATTTTATGCTAGTATTTAATGTTTAAAGGGCTATCCTACGTCAATTGTCCCAACAACTTTAATGACTAAAAAAGAATGATTTTCCTGATTAAGGTTTAATGTTGTATATATTTAACTAAATGTCATAAATATTTGACTTTTTGCAATTTCGTCCTCAAAATAACTTTTAAATTCAGTTGTTTTGAAAATTTAGATTTGGAAGCTTTAACTGCAGAGAAAAAACCTGCTGAGCTAGAAATGTATTAATTTATGAATTAGAGGTAGAATTCACGTTAATGCATATAGTTTTGTTTCTTTTAACAGTAATCCTCTTTGGTTAGTTTCATAATCCATAAAGACTATCACTATTTTCATATTTTACAGTTAAATTTGACTTAAAAAAGTATAATCCCATTTTTCTTGATGAAATACAGTAAAATGTAAGGCATTAATTCTGGCTTGTCAAAAAATCGCATTCATATTGGTAAGCATTATAACGACTCAAAATGAATCAGGCTGGTACGTCTGGAAAATAGAGTCCAAAATTTTATGATTAAAGACTGTGAATACCATTGATTCCCTGTTTTAATTAAGCAGAGTCCAGGAAGGAAAAAGATAATCGTAATCACTGGCAGACTAACTTTCAAGCAGTTAAGTTCATTTTTAGGTTTCAAAGATTTTCTCAGAAATGAAAGCAATGTCTTTTTACACAATAGGGTGATCATTGTACTAAAAATGTAATAAATACCTTAGACCGTCGTCTTTAATCCCTGACAGATTACAACAAATTAAAATATATCTTCAGGGAACTTTTGAGAAATTATTTCTCGTTAAATACCCCTAGTTGAGATTCCGCGCCATGTAATCTGCATCTTCAGACCCAGGCAGGATCTTGAGTCAATGATCACAAAATTTAAACCTTCCAATTTCACCCAAATGATGCATACAACAATTTAATTTTAATACAGTAAGGCTGGCATCTAGGTGGGAATATAATTAAAAAATAAGACCATCACACAACGATAAATGATTCTCAAGAATATTTAGGAAGGCGCTTTTCAACACTCATCTTGGGTTATGCGATAGCATCGTTGAGTCACCCTAGCCAGAAATCTGAACTCCGCCCACCCCTTTTATTAGCCTAATTCAACCAGTGCGGTCGGTCATTTCACACCCTGACCTCTGGCTTCTCTAGACAATCACGTTAACAACAGTGAATGTTAGCCTTACTGTTCTAAAATCATTAACTCGATAGAGAACAAATTTTCTATGCTTAACGTGGCAGGTGAAAGGATGAAATCGTGGAGTTTTCCTGATGAGAAACTGTAACCTCAAATTCATAATTTAACCAGTACGATTAGTCATGCTGTTCACTGGATGAGTACCGATGTTTGTCGGCAGATGTGCCACACAATCTGCAAGGCACACCCAGAACGGCATTCGGTGTTGACTTGCAAAGTGCCTCTCCAAACGCACTGCCCACATCTTCCAAAAACTGTCCCAACTAACGACTAAATTCTGTATTAAGTCCTTAGGATAAAAAAATGATGCTCGTATTGCAAATACGACCTTGACATGAAGGTGCATAGCCTTAAACACTATAGCTACCAAAGAGGAAGGCAAAATGCCTCTCATATAAAGTGAGTATACATTAGGTGTTTGAGTTCCAGTTTGCCATCCCCCTCTAGTGTTAGCATCTTCAGGATACGTGAGAAGTCTATTTCCATTGGAAAATATTTTCCAAGTGCAAGGCAAGTGCACTGATTTTCATGAACGGAGATTTAAATTCTCTTGTAGCTTCGTGACTGCATAGTTTGCGATCCAGCACTGAGTTGCCTAATTTCAGAAGAAAGCGAATACCTGAAATGGCATGAGTTTCAAGAATGGGTGGTTACACCACTCCCATCTTCATTTTAGTAGAGCTTCTAATCGGTATGAGATAATACATACAGCTAAAACTTTTTAATTTAGCAGAGCTGGATAATAAACAAAGTTTAAATGACAATTACTATACCAAAACAATTGCAAGTAAAGGTGGCGAATATGCAGCTCCAGTACACAGATATAGGGAGGGAGGACAAAAGAAAACGTAAAGCAAACAGCAGACTACTGCCGATTATACAAATAATAAAGAGGAGGGGAAATGGAAGAGGAGAGAGGCAGGAAAAAGGAAATACACTGAATAAGGGGTTTCAAGTTCTAGAAAGACTAGATCACAGACATCGCTGCTGCTAAACTTCAGTCACATTAATTCAACGAATAGCCTCCAGCCGCGCCCTCATCTCCTCCAAATCATCAGCAGTCGCTTCAGCTTCTTCCTCTACGGCAGCGGAAGGCACTTCCATGCCGGCAGGAAGGGTGTCTGTGACGGCGTCAGGAGCCCGACCCATTGCCCCGTTGGTCAACTCAAAGAGGATCTTATCCACTTCAGATTGGGCCTTCTCCTCTAACTCCTCACCTCCTCCCAAGGCGTTGTCAATAGAGTCATCGACCATCTCGTTCATTAGACCCAACTTCATCATCTCTTTGGAGAGGTTTTTCATAGTAGTCTGTAACCCAGGGAGCTGAAAGAGGGATGGAAGAAAAGTGATAATTGATGTGGTCAAAAATGATTAAAGACCATGTGATGTTAAGTTGTATTTTCAATTTCATTCCTATGGTGTGCTTTAGAAAACTCCTAACCTATTTCCTCATGTACAAATTTAATGTGATTGTCTATCCATTCTACTTCTCTGCATAAATCTGTATATAATCGCAGTCCTATCATGTAATCGGGTGTACGTACAGTAATCCAGCTACTCCTCAGTTACGTTAATCCCGAAAGTGTTAAGAATGTCTAATAAAATATCCATGTGAATTGGATAAATCATACTAAAACCGTTTAAGCAGAAAGCAAAGGTAGTTTGATAATTAAGCATCCGAGCACTTTCTCACACGATTATTGAGAGTTAAAATTTCTCAGAACAAGTGCTAATATTGCTAGGAAAATAGAAACTGATGCGGCATCATATGAAGCTTTCGATAAATTGCAAATACAACAAATTTTAACAGGTACCTCATTCTTCTGTACTTATTATATATACATATATAGGGAGAGAGAGAGAGAGAATGCTGACATCCTCAACCCCTGAGAAGCCTCCTCTTATCTAAAATCCGAAATAAGAAAATTGCAGTACTCACGCACCTTGACTTAGGTCTACCCAGTCTATGTTTTGGGAGCCTTATGACTCATACCTCCGCCTTAACTGTCAGTTACTTATTAATAAACAAAAAACGCGAAATCGGTCAATCGACTTATTGTATCTCATTTCGCCTGTTCCATACCATCCAGACTCTATTCCCTCGGTACTGACGCCTCCGCTTTCCTCCTAACCTTTCCTTCTTCCCTTTCCCTTTCATTTACAATTGTCCAATACACATTTGTCCAACCCAGCATCGGTCTTTTCACTTGAGATAGGCTCCTGTATCCCGTTAGCCCTAAGTAGATCATTCGTTCTGTGAGGGAATATATGGCCTAATTTGGTAAAGATTTTAAAGCAACTTTGATATCACGATTAATCTAGATGAGCTTCAACTTGAAGAGGCAGTTGACCGGATCATTCTGGAGTTCAGACGAAATAGGGTCCTCCCGATTCCCTATCTTAAAATAACATGCTTGCATATCTAATTATCGTTAAGGATTTCATACTTCGTACCACATAAATAGAAAGGATATTGGATATAATCCAAGTGGAATAATTGAGAACTGGCAGGGAAGACTTGCTCATCAAATAGCCATCAAAGGTCCAGAAAAAATTCAAAACACAAACGAGGTGATACCATTGATTATTACTCACCAGATTCTTGGTGTTAAAGGTCTGATGTGAATCTAATACTGTTAGACGAAATTGAGCCAAAAAGATATACTCCTGAAAAACAAGGAGATTTACACGTATGATGGTCAAATTTTGCTTAATGCATACGCAGCATACAGCACGGATGGATATTAATACAATAGAAAAAAAGAAAGTGCCTCAATGCCGACCAGCTTAATGAGATAATTAACAAAGTATGAGCGGGGAAGAATTGAAGAGGACAGCAGTTTAAGGTCAAATTAATTGGGCTCTGAGACGATTATTTACCCCTGAAATAAATGTTGATTACAAAGAGGTAGCATAATACTGGCTGACGTCCTGCGAACTAAATATCTTAACCATATAAATAGAAAAAAATATTCGTCAGCCCTACCACTTACAAGAGGTGTAATACCAACGCAATCGAAATGTTAATTCTAAGCCATAAACGTTAAACGCACGCCATAGCCTTAGCAGGTCAAGATATGGTGAGGTCAACCGCCATTCATCGATTGGTCCGCTGTCTGGCCCATCATAATGATTAGTTCAACCAACTACAACCACGTACAGCACTGTTTAAAGTTATGTAAATTGAGCAAATAAATGTATTAGAGTGACAACACCTCCGTCTTCCCTTCTTTCAGGGTCTGAGTAAACTGCAGTCTAGTAACATCTATTGAGCATTTAGATCATAGAAACAAACCAGACCTTTTAATATTATAATACAAAGTTAATGCAAAACTACGTTTAAGAGAAATGGCGGGGGGTTATTTCAAACTTTCACGCATGTGAAACTTCTAATCCCTTTCACTAACGTGCTATAATTGAAATGTTTAAGACTTATACAAAGTTCAACTAAGCAAAACATAATACTCTTTCAGTTTTTAAATAATCTACTTAGAAGGCAAGTAAAAAACACGAGACATCGAAATTAACCATGAAAATTCGTGATTTAAAATATGACTTTAACTATAAGTAGCATCGCATAAAGTAGAGAATTGTAAGGGAAGGATATTAGTAATGGAAAAAAGATTACCGAAAAAGTGCATTTCTTCACGTGAAAATAGACATTTCATTTCACGAATTTGAAACAGAACACGATAAATACAAGGAAAAACCAGACATGCGTCTACATATTGAATAATATATAATGAAAGAAAACTCCCATTTATCAATTCGCCTATCACAGGGTGGTGGAAGAGCAATTCTTCATAAAGATCTTCAGACATTTAAATCTTCAAGAACTGTGGACCTTGGAAACTAGTTGTTCGAATGCAACGATGATGACGGATCATAACGGAAGAAAACGTGAAGATCGATGTTATGCAAAAGTCAAGGAAACGAGAAACTGCAGGTGAAGACTTATGTATAATTCAACCTTCAAATAAAACTCATTGCGTTTAATATTATCGTATATTAAATCAATTTCTTAATAGAGCATTACTTCCCGACCACCTCGAAAAAAAAAAACAAATTAAAGCATCTTTAACAAAATAAGACAATTAAATATTCAATTTAAAAATTTCCCATCAGAGCCACATTCCTCATAAGCACATTTCTTACCGTGAATGACATTGAATCTCAAATAAAACAGATTACGAAATAATTATGAATTGAAAAACATGACACAAAAGCACCAATCAAAAACAGCCTTTTCAAATTTACCAATATTAATATGAATTGCTTATAGATTAGCAATTAAGCTTTTAAACGTCCTCCAAAGTCGAGCAAGAATATTGAGATTAACGACGAAAGTGTGTGAAAGTCAGATTTATCCGACGCCTGAATGGAAAGGTAGAGGCAAAGTAGTAGAGTTCAAACAACAGCAGTAGTAACAGAAGAACTGAAAATTAATAGACTCAAAAGCCAAAGCCTACATTAATATCTAAATGCAAGTTCCGACACTTAATAACAAAATTATAAGGAATAATTTAAAGACAAAACACAAAGCGCATATCAAAAAAACCTCACAAACGCAAGAAAACTAACAAAGACGAAATGAGAAGCGACAACATTGGTAACTTATCAAGTGGTTTTAAACGGTGTGAAAAGAAAATGAGCCAAACTCATGAAGTGATATTAAAATTCAGTTCGAATGCATAAAGTGAAGAAATAGATTACCTTAACAAGATTTGACATTGACTGCATTACTGTAGTACTCTGTTTGAGAGCGCTGGCCATTTTCGCCATAGCAATCTGGTTGTCAAGCTCGGCGCAGACAGAACCGATTTGTGCCTTAGCTTGATATAGTCGGCTGACAGCTATACGAGACTTTGCGATTTCCTTCGCGAGAATTGCAGCCGCGTCCATATTTCCGCTCTGGGCATATTTCTTGACCTCGGTCTCACTCTGTTTACATTTCTGTTGAATCATGGCAATGTCGCGATCCAACTTTCGCTGTTCACGTTTAAGTTGGGTCTGTAGTTCCCGAATCTTTGGGCGGAGATCTTTTTCATTATGAAAAATCCTTTGTAAGAAAAATTAAAGGCTTTCATTAGATACTGTTTAATTTGCTAGGGAGAAAGCTACTAACTAGGTGGGAACATTATTTGAATGAAGTTCCAATTGATAAATAATAAAGCGTTAAAAATTTAATTATATGCACTAAATTTTGAGAAAATAGCTATCATAAGCATTAAAATAGTCGTTGGCTTGGCCATAAAACATGCGAAATTCCAAGAAAATATCAGGATCTAAATGTTAATAAGTATGCGCAAAACATAGTAAAAGCCTAAATTACCTTCTTGCACTACTATAACAAGTAAGCAAACATAATTAATCACAATATATAATAGAGAATGATAAAAAATCAAAAGACACAAAACCTTAGGAACTTACGCCTTCATCTTAAATTACGCACAACACATGAGAAAAATCAAAACGACAAATTGCAAGAAGTATTCACAATAAATGTATATAGTTGTCTGAGTGAGATCAAATACATCGCATTTGCTAAATTTAAGCCTTATTCTTATGGCAATTATTTGTTTTGGCGATTTTGTCATTTAATTAGCAACTCTAATTAGGAACTAAGTGGTTTCAGTGTTACGCTAGTTTTGACAAGTATATAATAGTTCACCTAAATAATGCAGTAGAGTAGTAAATTAAAATTAATTCTGTTGATAATTTATTTGTAAAATAAATATGGATATGGCCACAGTTATTCCGGAAATATAAAAAATTAAGAAGCGTTCCAATATTACACTGTATTTGTTATATCATTCACATGATCAATATGTATTCTTCCGTTAAGTTATAAATGGTGACTACAAAATGGGAACAAACAAGGAACTTAATTAAGTAGTTATAGGTTGAAATAGTTATATATTTTTGCAAATAAAAGAACTGTTTCAAATTTTATACCCACTCTCTCAATACCCTTTGTCTTCTCACTGGGAAGCCAGTGGTACAAATTGACCATTCTTAACCTCATTGATAACGGAAACCTTATTCGTAGCTGCCATACTTGTACCACCATAGCTTTTGCCGATTAATATTCTAACTTTATGCACTATCACTATTTCCTTCCACAATGTGATGCTGAACTACAGATAAACATAAAGCAACTAACTTAAAATCGACTATATGTAATTATCTCATATCTTATCTTGGATTGTAAACTGTTTCTTGCTACCTCTTTTGGAAAACAGATTCCCACAAAGTTCGGCAACCGCCATCTGTGAAATGCTTGCACTTCCTTTCCGGGAGCCACCATCAGAAGTTGCAATTCCAGAACCCAACCGTCTGCATTTATCGATTTTTAACACTGCCAAGTTGACAAATGGCCGAATATGACTGCAAACGGTCAACTCGGACATTGTTTCGATAGACATACCAGATATACTGAATCGAACTTCATCTACGCCAACTGGAGGACTTAAGATCACGCTGCAGTTAAATTCCATACCACAAATAAAACACATCACTTTAACTACTTGTCCTTTACAGGGTACATTTCAAGGTCGAATGCATAGAGATACGGTGAGCACGAGGCAGGCGCACCTATTTCTTAATTTAGATCCCGTTCTGTAACAGCCATTGACTATATTTGTAGATATTCCCTTTTTATCCGTTTAGCGCATCTACTGATAGGAATAACCTCAATGAATCTTCAATTGCGATAGCAGACAACAAGAGAGTTGAAAAACACTTACAAAAAACATCTTATTTTACAGCAGTCATGGAATTAAACATTTAAAAAAGATGCATTCATTTGTACAAAAAACATAAGACCCACTATTGTGGACCTTTAATCCACTAATCTACAACATTTTCTTAAATATTCTCAGTCGCCTTTTCTTGGCCCTCGGAACGATTCTCATTTTGAGTTGCTGTATTTTCTTCAACATTTTGATCCTCAGGCTCAAAAAAAGTAAATAACATTATTAGAGTCCGTTTACCTATAACCATTTAAGTAGCAAATGAATCCAAGATCTTACCTGGTCGACTCCGACGCTTTCTTCGACACCTTGAGACTCAGACTATAAAAGGGTAAAAGTAAAATAAGATTACTTACTCATAACCACTTAAGTAATATAAACGCACCTCATCACAAACAGGAGTTGCAGCCCCTGAAGACTCTACATCACCATTCTGTTCGTCATTCGCACTTGAATGTACCCCTTCTTCCACTTTTACAACCTGCACTTCTCCTTTTTCTTGTTTAATTACTAAGGGTTGGTGGGGAGTTGATTCGTCAGTAGTGACAGTATCTTCTGTCTTCTCCTCTCTTTCCAGCACCTCATAAACTCCCCTGGAAATATGAGTTCTCTGAGCTGAAGAAAAAGTGTCCACATATCGTCTCAACTGCGCTCTCAAATCTGGTTCCCTCTTGAATACAGCCTCAAGTTGTTGAGGTGGCAGTTGAAGCAGCACCTGATAGCTTTTAGGTTGAATTTTCACGCAACAGCGGATGAATCCAGCCCAGAGGATATCTGACTTCCAGACTTGTTTTTGAATCAAACGGAAGAGGACATTGATCACGTAGCCCGAGAGTCGGGGATAGAGAGCGTGAGCTTGCATAACTGTTCGGAGGAACAGTGTGGGAATAACTGGCCGCTCGAGAAGTTGGCCGATAGCTACTGAGAGACGTTCCTGAGTGTAGAGTGAACGCTCGGAGAAACAATTCATACAGCCCTGGAGAATTACACGAATGTCGATGTAGGGCTTCGCTATAAGAGACAGAACACAAAGATAAACAGCCGAATATTGAACACTCCTATGTTATAAATTTTAGTCATGCTAACTCTATTAATGTTAAGATCTTGAATGCTGCTTAATATCCCGTAAGATCATCCTGCTTTTTCAACCTAGAAGAAGAAATGAATTGAGGTGGCAAGACCGACCACCGTAATTAAGCAACTGGTCAATAAGTCAATCCAGGGGTCGAATTATGAAATTTGAATTTCAGAAAGTGACTTACTCTTTAAGTACATATTGTACAACCAGAATCCAAAAATCAAATGAAGTAGAACTTTTTGATACCTGAATTTACTCTCAATATCTTTTTGATCCCCTCCCTTTTAATCAATTATTAGACTTACTATTCAGCTATTTTAATTGCCATTCCGCAATAAACATTGTGGTATTCTTATATAAATAAATAATGCATACTAAATAAACGTAACCTTAAGTTGGAATAATTAACATGAAAAAGTATACGATATTACTAGAGATTTATGGCTTTTAGATCAGGAACTTAGGAAAGCCTCAAGATTTAGGAAATACACAGCACTTCTCTTTCTCATTTAACGTGCTTAAATTTGAGATGGTATAACTTAGAGTATACCATTTTAAGAATAAACTGAAAAGTCAGATTGAGGAGTAGGTACCATTTAGTGAGCCCTGATGGATCCCACGTTGAACCAAAAGAAGCTGATTAAACCATAGTTTTCCAATCATTGATAAAAGTAAGCTCTTGACATTGTACATTATCAAAGACCGTATTCCGATTTACGAAGATTTCTGTTAAATAGCTTTTTGAATATGAATTAAAAACCATAATATTGCTCAATCAATTGATACTCCTTTATCAGAGGCTATATTGTAATCAGTCAAGTTTCTCAGCTTGCTATCGACTACTACCGATGTATGCAGGAAAAATAGCCTCTTTAACTATTTGGATAATTGATTTTGGTTTCTCTTTCATATTATACCCGGATACCCGGGTTATGGACACGATAAACTTTCGATCTGTCACTTCCCTACTCTAACGTTTGTATCCGTCCCTTCTCCATATCTTTAACTTATTAGAATATATTAGGGTGTGGTTTATTCGAGACATGTTCTCTCCTGGACCATTAGGACTGACCAGTTTAGGTAAGATTGGCTGAGGACAATGTCAAAAGTCATTGGAGAAATAAAGCGGATATATGTTCAACTCTCTCTTTTCCTACGTAAGACACTAGCATTACATTACGTTACTAAAACACGGAGTCTTGATATATTGAAAGTAAAACAAACCTACTTGGTACTGGATCATTAGGATTAGCATCTGGGTTCTTGGTGAACTCGAGTAAGTGAATGGCGACCAAGAGGTCCTCCGGCGTCAACGGACCTTTTGCAGAGGAGGAGGCTTCTGCTCCCTCATTCGGATTATGTGGATCTGGGGGAGGCTGTGTTGCAACGCTTGCTGTAAAACAAAAGAACAAAACATAATAGGGAGGAGGACAGAGAGTACATCAATTAAATGCACCCGAAATCTTCACATGATGCGCCAGTGGCGCAGTGATCAACATACAGGCTTGCGAAAGTAAAGGCCGCAATATCGATGATCATCGATGCACAGTGGTGTGGATGACAAACGGCCATGGTTAATCCTGTGGTCACAAAATAAGGGTAGTAGAATGTGAGTTTCTCATAGAAGCGGCTCTGGGATACATTTCCGCTAATCAAGTCAAGTGTTTTGAACACTTCTAATAATGGGCTAAGATATTTAACCTCTATACAATCATAAGGTAAGTGAATGAAACAACTAAAAAATGCAAGACAATTCAAGACACTCACCACGCAAAAGCCGAGAAATGACCTCCTTGATATACGTCTCATTCAGCTGGAATATTCTCGGCAAAAGTTCAATTACCTCCTGTTTGGAGAGACCCACAATCACTGGTACGATGAAACGCACATCGTTGGCGCGTTCCCTGTAGAGCCAACGCATTCGATCTACTACCTCTTTGGGAGGCATAATGGGGTCGGTTTGGGCGTTTGGTGGAGCAACCTTTCGAGGATCAGTGAGAACTCGAAGCATTCGAGTGATGAGGGGTTCAGCATTTGCAGGACAGTTGTCAAGGAGATGGAGGAGGTGAGGCGACTTCAAGCCGATTTTACACATCTACAAAGGAGAGGACGATAACAGAAAATATATTGAAAAGGTAAACAACTTCAATGAAATTCGAACGAAAACGGTGAAATGCGAAGCTTCCAACAGTGTGCGAATGTTCACGGAAAGGAAAAGAGTGCTTCACCACTACTGGCATGATCACTATTTCTCTGACGCAATGATCAACAGACAGTTTCGGTACTCAATTTCTATTTGTTTTAAATTTTATAAAAGACATGGATGGTTGAAACACTACATATCAGAGTCTAATCCTTATTGTCTACATCAAACTCAATGCTAGCTTCTTCAAAAGTTAATTTAATCGAAAATTCACTGCTTTAGATATAGGTTTAAATGACGAATATCACTAAGTTATACTGAATTCTCACCCATCCGGATATATTAGATTTTAAAATCTCTCCTTGTACTTTACTGTCTCGGATTTTATTAAGGCTTAAATTAACGACTAGTCCGCATACATAAATGCCCTACAATATACAGGAAGTGATATTAATGAATGTTCCCGCATTATCGAGAAAGTACTGTCAAACAAACACAATGAACGGATGTCCCGAAATTCATGAAATATAAGGAGGGTCAAAATGTCATCCATAGGTAATAATTTCTCAGCCTTGGTAGTTTTTTGTCCAGCATTGATAGCATTTTAACGATTTTAGTTTCTAATTTAGGTTATCAATTATCGTGATTCGCTCATCATTTTTTATTCATTTCTTTACGTAGCCATATATTATGACTCAATTCCTCAGCCCTTAAGCGATTTATTGATTTCATGCATAATTTGGCTCTACCTGCGAGCTTTGCTCTCCAATGAATCACTTTTCTGCTTACTGGCAACAAAGTTACTGTCTTGTTGTTTTGCCTAATAGAAAATACTATTACCGACTCCACCTCATTCCTGGCTTGAGGTAACTAAGTTCGTGTATCTGGAAAGGGAACTAGATCAGTTAGTTTTCCTCATCTTACTCCAGCATCTTCTAACCTAATTTCCACCCTGCTATAGCGTCCTGGAATCTTTCTGATTAACGGATTTACTATTCTGGACTCCTCTCTTCTCCTACAGGCCAGTTTTGCTCAGTACAATTGGTTATACTATCCACTACATGTGCAACAACGGACATAGAACCTGTAACTGCTGTCCGCTGGAAGTGTTACGTTTTATCAACGTCAAAATAAAATGCAGCGAGAGTTCATTTTTTATTTAAACAAATAGGTATGGTCAGGATGCCAATAATTATCAACTTGAATTATCCTACACATTAATAATCCATACTTACCGCTTTGTCAATATTCTGTATGATAAGCAGCCTGACAGCATCATTAGCCGCCATGTAAATTTCCATTAAAGCAAACAGGAGCTTTCCGGGATTTCGTGGAAGAAGACCCAGAAAGAGTTGTGCGCACAACTTGAACGTCTCAGTAGTCCATTTGTCAGTCAGCTCGGGAGGTTTAACAAATAAGTCAGCAAACATCTCACTCCTCGGTTCAGGCTCGAGAATACGCTTTATGCGCTCGATAGCACGATACTAAGAAATCGTAAAAGGAATAAATTTGACTAAATTACTCATTTGGATATAACAAGACGAATTGTCGAAACTAACCTCAACAATTTCCTCCCATTTCGAACTTGAATGAGCAAGTTGACAGGCGGCTTTAATAGCCGCCTTTTGAACGGTTTGATCTTCATAAGCGGAGAATCCAAAGAGGAGATTAAGCAGCTCTTCCCTCCACTGAGTCTGTTTCAACTCAATCAAATTTCGAACCACCTCAAAACCGTACTCTGCATTATCTGGCAAAGTGCAATATTGTCTCAAAAAACTAATCACACGAGTTGTCAGAAATGGTACTTCGAACAGAAAGCGACCAAAGTAGGGTGCTTTAATGGAAGCATCTGAATAGCGATAGAGGACATCAATAACCATATTGTCGTAGAACTCCAGGGAGCGTTCGCCATCTGCTGACCTTCGAGAAAACTTCATCACTGCATCATCTGCAACCTCATCTTGTTTGCTTTCATCACGTAAGGGGTTCATCCGTGATTCAATCTGATCAGATTCATCATTCCCTTCACGAGCTCTCAGAGCCATCAACTGACGCTGAGATTCAAGAAGCAGTCTTCTAGCTTCATCATTGGATTCATCTTGTTGATCTCCTTCGCCTTCGGTACCATTACCATCGCCTTCAGAAAATCCCAACGCTCTGCTTTTGAGAAGTTCCATAACAACCCCTTCAAATGAAAAGCCTCGGAAATGTGTGTATTCGTAAACAACAAGGCTCACGAGAAGATCAAAATTATCTTTTAGATTGTCCATCACATATTCGATGAAAACTACAAGGAGGCAAGAAAAGAGCACGCATCCGAGAGAAAAATCAAGGAAAAAGATTAATATAATATTAAGCTTTACGATATTAAAAACATCTTTGCTATTCTCATCTACCTGTTCTTGGTCGTAGGAGAACGCAATTGATTCATGGAGGACGAAAAAAACTTAGTTAAATCGACTGGTCAAAAAGTTTTGAATATCGAATTCATAAAGGAACCCGGGAATCAAATCAAATTTGATACATTATAAAGGAAACTGTACACGTCATCAAAAAGCGGACATCCAAAATTTATATAAAGTTCGATTGTTCCTATTCGATTCTTTAATTTACGAATTAATAAACAACACAACCCCATTAGGAGAAGTTTTCACAACACTTGACTTAGAGGGAAAGTATCCTAGAGCCACTCTTACGAAAAAGTCACATTCTGCCACATCTATTGAGCAGAATTAAACAAGATAATTAGTCACCCACATCACTGGATGTGCCCCGATGTGCCCTCCCACCTGGCAGCCATACACATTGACCACTACGCCACCGACATATATCAATTAGTATAATAAAACTTAAACTTTTTTGTTTGCCTTAGATAATAATGACAAATTTCAAGCTCAGAGAGCGCTAATTGCTGCGTCAATGGCGTTAGAAAATAAAAGCTATAGTATCCAGGCTCTAAGTGTCTGATCATCTGACAAACTCGCTTTGTTCACGGCGGCTTGAGTATGACCACCTTTTCCCTGTCGTCAGGTATATCTCGATTATCCATCTAAGCATTTATAACTGACATATACAGAGGCGTGTTCTATTGAAGGTATGTTCTCTATGAAGTCAATTGTACGTACTTCTTAATGTTACACGGTCAACAAACTTACTATTATAAAGATTTTTTGTAAAGGGCCCGTGTATGAGTAGATGGCAGAGATTGTTCACATAGATCTTCTCTTGATGTGAAAGAAGAGGCGAATTGGCAAAGACATGTTTGATGACATGACCTTCCTCACTGAGTTTACTCTTGCCCGGCTCGAATTTGAGGATGCGTTGGACAGTTTGGAGGAGAAATTCACGTTTTTGAGCGGCTGGCAATCGGACAACCATTCTGTCCAGTGAAAATGGTCTAGTAACAGCAGCTATGTAAAAAAAATCAATAAAGATTAATCATATTTATTTTAAAAAATACACAGTCAATACACCGCACTGATGCATATAATATCGCCCGCAGTTCTCCAATTTTCCTCTTAATCACCTTCCTTATAAGCTCACAACAAATAATTTCAAGAGATGTCACTGACTCGAATTTGTCCTCCATTTTCAACCTGCTTCCTGATTAAGATACAAAAGTAATCAGTTCCTAAGACTGTGGAAAGGTATACATCTCGATAATCTTACAAAAGGCTTAATCAATAAACCGCACCAAGATTTGTACCTATAAAGTTGAAATTACTCTCATTACCTAAACTCTTACATCCATGAAATGGTCGATGTCGTGTTTTTAAGAGATAACTGATCGTGACGTCAAATATAACATTTTGAATTATTCCGCTGTTACATTAGTAATAACACAATACCAACACTGAAAAGAAAGATCAAGAATGTACTGAATTTGACAGCACACAGGAATGAGACAACGGTACTGTCAGGAGGCACGAATAAGGCGGGGTGCACACAGCCAAGCATTCATACATGCCATGCAATTCTTTACATGGGCTATGAAATGAAATCACAGTGTCAATGAGGTGAATGGGTGATCATATTGACTTGATAGCATGCAATCGAAACTACCATACATGAACAAGACTGGGATAAAGGATATGTGATTAGGTCATCAATAAATCAGTGCAGTGAACATCTTCGAACAAACAGACCGAATAATCAACATCCCTGAATGCTAAGAAAATACTGAACCAAACAACTGAATAGCAAACATAATTTAAATCTAGCCAGACATTCATTCAGTTAGTTTAATGTACAATACCTCCTTATTCCTCATATAAGATCAATTATATGTAACCCCTCTAATTGTATACGAGTGATTTCAGAAAGTAAAAAACAATATGTTCGAGGATTAAAAGAAGTTGCTGTTCAAAAAAGTTGTACAAAAATCCTAAGATTCCATTACTACATACTTAA
Organism: Hymenolepis diminuta; assembly: GCA_900708905.1. NCBI lineage: Eukaryota > Metazoa > Platyhelminthes > Cestoda > Cyclophyllidea > Hymenolepididae > Hymenolepis > Hymenolepis diminuta. The sequence goes on along the minus strand of CAADRB010000066.1, from coordinate 622,032 downwards.
AGTCTTCAAAACGGACAACATCAGAATGTTGTCGATGTTAAACTGCTGTCGCGGCATAAGATTAAAGCCTTCTACTGGTTCTAGGTTGCTCCCAGTATTAAGTACTAGTCGTAAAACCTGGCATGGTTAAACACCCAACTATCCCATGTCGCAAAATTGACACCTCCAGCAAAACAAGGATGCACAGTTGCTGTTTTGCGTCGGGATAATAAATCCTTTCAGATTGTCTCTAAATCGCACACCGCTCCTGACAACTTGACAGTTATTTGGGATATGAACAATTATCAGTCGGCGGTGGTTTGATCACCAAAAAAGATGGTAACTTGTGTTACTTAATAAGGCCTTTGTTTATTTAATAAAATATCTTGGGTTAACATGATAAAAAAAATCTGAACAGTTCAAGAAATCGTGGCACTTCAGGAAAATAAATAATAAACTCGGAAGACAAAAATAAATTACATAAAAAATACCCAAAATGACAAGGAAAGTACACTTATTCTTCAACCCGAGGATAAAAAAAATAAACAAGAGAGATTCCCTAACTTCATGGACCTAGGTCCTCACCCCCATCCAGCAACTTAAAGACCTTTAAGGTATGCATCTATTTGCCTGACTAACTTAATGCGTACTAACCCCATAAATAGAAATTGTTCATACTAATACATCAATAAATATATGATAATAAAATTTGTAAAAAATAATAGTAAACCGGTATCGAGATTTTACCGGTAGGAAGTAGACCAGCTGTCTGAGGTAAGGAAGGTTTGTTGGTAATTATTCCCGGCTGAGCAAAAGCACCTTGAACCACGCTGATATTCATGGTTTTGGAGGTCTGAACTCTAGCAACATGGTCTCTCATGAAAGCGTCCTCATCATCTTCATCAGTCTTTTCTTGACGTTTCAACTGTTGATAAGAAAGTAAAATGCATATAAATCAAATATTTATGATTAATAAAGTGATCTTCTGGACAAGGAGATAAATACTTTGTAGAACCATGAAGTGCTCAAAGAATCACATGGTGTTTTAAGGGGTCATGAAACATCTACATAGTTCCCAAGAACAAAAACATCTTTCGAGCTTTCAAATAATAAAAATAATGTAAATACGATTACAAAACTAAAACCTCCTAAGAAAAGAAGTCACAAATACTAGGAATTAGCACGTATGGGGAACTACGTGCAAAAGATCCAGAAGATCTCAGAGAGAATGCATCTTTACTGATTCGCATCTTAGCATATTGTTTCAATTACAACTGCTTAGATAGTTTATGGAGTTTACCATGTGATCAGACGCAGAGAACCTGGATACGACATATCCTATTTCCCTTTACTGATGACAGCGGTTAACGTTCGGACCACGAGTTCGACGCCTGTCGATGCACACCTAGTGAGTGGAATGACCAACAGCACTGACTGGTACATAAAAGGGGTTGTATAATTCCAGTTTCTCAACCGAAAAGTGCCATACTGCTACTCCTCTCTTCAAAATGATTATTAGAAAACTTCTCTAAATTATCTTGAGAAGTACATTATTCACTATGTGCCGATGACGTAGCAATCTCTTGCTCAAATATTAATCAATAAGGGAAAAAAGTGTACCTCTCAACGGAGACGTATTCTAGCACCAGCTAATATCCAAAAATGATACACTCTAATTATCCATGATGACGTCTTAGAATTTCACTAGCCTCACCAATCACTAACAATAATAAATGAACACAATTTTACTCACCCTGTGGGCCTTTTTAGGCTTGACCTCAACCCCAGTATCGATGTTCTTTTCGGCAACAGAGCCGCTTTCAAGAAGCTGTCCGAGAAGATCTCGGTTGGCCGCAGCAATTGATGGATCCTCATCATTCACCCAAACAGACAGTTGAGCAGCCAGAAGACGAGCCAAATGACTGATTTGTGTGTTAGTCCCAGCCGCTGCGATTGGAGTATACGTGGAATTGAATACGGGCGGCATACTGGTTGGCAGATTAACCATGCTAAAATACAAAAGATAGAACAGTAACGAAATGTGAATGCCTTTTCTTTACTTAATTCAAAATTCAACGAGATGTCATATTAGTGCAATTTGACGAATCTGATGACCCATTTCTTTCACCCTATCTACTGCTAACTCATTTTCACTAGTGAAAACAGGAGAAGTGCAAAAGCAACTCAAGGACAACTGAAACTAACTGATAAGCATCGTCAACCGAAAAGTAGACTCTAATCTATATTTTCAATCATTCAGTTAATTTATAAAACTGTAAAACTGGTCAAATTCCCACCGTCCAGTTAGTTCCTTTATTGTCCCCCACACTTTCGCGCCTACACTATCGTTCATACTGACCTTTGAGGATGCAGTAATTTTGGGGATCCCATCGAAATTAAATGGGTAAACCTTTTCCACATAATCTCTTGAAAATTATGTTTATTCTTAACATCTCAAAGATTGAACGATACATTATTAGAGCCAACACAAAACATGATTTTATAAAATAAATTTAAAGCATTAATTTTCAGTTCCCTATGAATAATCAAAATTACGACCACTACACTTGACCTTTATAAATCTCAGCCTAGGACTGAGAAAGCTAGTTTACTAGGAAAGACTTCATATCGTTTTTCATGTCTCAACACCTAACGATACATTCTTGGTTCTTACCCATAGTCGACGACTTAATTATTGATTTAGGGAGCCTTTAAAAATTTCCCCCTTTATCACTGAAACTTGACAGCAGAATTTCCAAGCAAAATATTTGACCAAGATCAAGAAGTGAGAAGAGTAAAAAGAAACACCACGCAATATTCAGGAGAGAATTGTAAGTCTGTCTCAGACATGTGGTAGAATAAACGGCTAAATTAACACGGCCTTTATCGTAGTTGTGAGTCCTTTAAATTATATTAACATGTTAATATCTTACAATAAATCCCAAAATATAGCAAACTATTTCTCCAATAGAATTAATAGTTTAAACATTATACATATAAATAGAATAACAAGTAAATAAATTACCTCAAAAGAACCAAATCAGCCACGTTGGGACCATTGAGTTTGGGAACAAGACAGGCAGCAATCTCCTCAATAGAAGCAGCCGAAGTTCCAGAAGAACCCGAACCATCTCTAGCGCCCGAAGCAGATGTGATCGAAGTGGGTCTAATGCGAGATCTTTTATTCCCTTGCATCGTCACGATACCATCCTCCTCTTCCTCTTCGTCTAGCACAGCCGAATTTCTACGCTTTTGAGAGGATCTTGCACCATGAGCGGATAGAACTGGCATAACACTGGAAATCTATATTAAAAATAAGAAGAGGCATTTGAGGCGAGTTAATCTAGCCTACTTACTCGTTTACAGTAGTATGGAATTCAACATATCGATAGGTAGTAAAACTATTGGCAAAAAGTGTTTGGGATCTCTAGAATAAAACGTCAAGATAAACTGTAGCGAATCAACTATATACTCAAAATTTTTAAAGGTACACCTGGGTCGATAGCGCAGTGATCAAAATGTAGAATTCATCAGTGCATATAAAGTGACATAATCCGACCACACTGATTAATCCCGGTCAACATCAGATAATGGCATCAGGATATTATTTTCTCTACCCAAATCAAGTGCCTTGAACAATCCCTTCAGCAAGCATGAGATATTTTGAAGGTTATATAGCAAAATATCACCGAAAGGGACGTAGAAGACAGAAAAGTGAGCTTCTATCTGGCTCGGATCACCAGAAAATGGAAAAGGTCCAGGTAACGAAGTGCCGGTGCCAAAATAAAATCGGGACCAGAGGACCAATATTAGGGTATGCTGCAGTGTCAACAAACACAAAAGTATTGTGGAACTGGTCCTAATGAATAGTTTTTGTCTTTAAATAAACAATGATTAATTCAGGTCGCAACAATATATCCCTCGATGATTAGTGTTCTGTAAAATTAACAATTTTGCTTAATACAAATGGGCCGGTAGAAGAAAATGCGAAAGTATAACCTCTAAGAACCACCCTAGGCTAGTTAAGCTCGGACAAATATAGGATCAATATTAATACCAATAATGTTTTCATAAAGAAACGGTAACATCATAGGCTTAATCTTTAAAAACCTTTCGATTAGCTACCTGTTTTCTTAAATAAACACAAATGGTAGAGAAAATTGGAATTTTAAACTAACATTATGGATTCAAGAAAAAAATATAATACGACGATAAAATCTAGCAGGTGGGAGTTAATTCATTAAATATGAACAGTAGGACATTACACAGTGAATTATACTCATTATGAGAAATTAGACAACTCGCGGCCTCTAGGACTTAAATAAAGATTCTTGACATTAGGAACTCGCTTTTTTTTCGTTAATTTTTCGGACACTTTTCCACGATTAAATTGGTAAGTAATCTTGCATTGTCATGGACGGTAATAACGAGAATTAAAGAGACAAAATTATAATTTCTACTTATTAATGAACGCAAAAGGAAAATTCTTACCTCTTGTTGAGTAGCACCAAGATCTGTAAGTAGAATAACAATTCGACTTTGCCATTCCTGGCCAGCTTCACTCGAATTTTGCAGAAGGCACAGCAGAGCCGACTTCAGCTTCCATCGTGCCGAATTCACTTCAGCCTGGCTGAAATGAGGAGGAAGATTTACTGAACAGATGGGGAATTAATCAAAACACCAAAACACTACCATGAATGCATTCAAATGATTGAACAGCCAAACTGAAGAATTGGGGTCGCTGACGGGCAATGCTGACGATCGTATCAATAAGCGCCTCAAACACAGGGCCTGTTACAATGGAATTAAATCCAACATCATCACTCTGTTTCAGGGGCAGTTTCATCAAACCCGATAAAAGTCGATCAGATTCATCTGCCAAGCGTCTTGGACGAACAATGCAAATCCCGGGGAGAGGTGTTAACGAAGACTGAGCCGTACTTGCGTCGACAATAGTCCGCAATAGGTTATTAGTCAAATCGGGTATTTGATCCAGGGTGATCTCTGATGAGTCACTAGAATTATTTGGTCTACGCGACTGATGCAGTATAACTGCCTCAATAAAATTGATAATACTAACACGTACACTGTCACTTAGACCTGCGCAAAGACGGGTAAGGAGTGTTGAATTGTGTTGAGCGGGAGTTGAGCCAGGCAAGAATTGAACAGCTGAGGGAACAAGAAGACGAAATATTTCATCCTTAAAGGTGACAACTGAACGAAATGTCTCCAGGGAGATGTCTGCTAATGAATCTGCCTCTATACCACCGCCGCTTACTGCGCCTGACTCGATAACTCCTAACTTGATAGCTCGGGTGAGAGAAAGACTATAGATAGTTTTCATTGCGTCTATGATTGCCTGAATTACAACGCTTATTGGTGGTTCTGAGTGAAGACATAAACTGTAGAGGTTTGATAGACATATCACTGACTTTTTGATTATACGCGGATCTTCAACACTAAAAATGCAAAAAATGACATTAAAACCATAGAAAAATGTCATAAAGGGAAATATAATGATTAAGTTACCATGCATCTTCAATAAACTTGACAACGAAAAGTTTCAAGTTAGAATGTGGACAGTGCTGAAAGGCAACAACCTCTTCAAAAAAGCTGTCGAGAAGTGAACGATCAAATTTGAGGATAAGCTCTCTGACTTGGTGAAGAAAATCTAACTTTTCTCTCATATCATTGCTTAGAGCCGCTTGCCGGAGAATTCCGACAACTCTGTCAAATTGATTAACGCGTACCTGGCCTGGCATAATGTGAAACCAACAGGTTAGTATTCCTTAAATTTGTGTTTGGGCTAATGCGGCGATGTTCGTAGCTTGTTTATTTTTAGTAATGAATTTCGGTAAGAATTAGTAAAACTAATGCTAATATTGACTTTCTGAACATTTCCATCATATATCTAGCATACAATTTATTCATTTGCCATATTTCTAGATCTCATCGTAATAAATTTTTACTATGTTGAATTTGGTTTGATTAAAACAGGCATAAAAGTGAGAGCATTAATGCAAATCATTTTTTAGGAAGTTTTAAATTTTCACATTTAATCCCAATTATCAGTTTAATGTAAGATTTATTGTAGCTATTTATTAGCTGTTGAAATTCCTTGATAAATGTTCAGTGCATCAAAATTTTCAGTGCCGAATTCACCTATTTGTAGGGAAATAAATCACGAGGTGGATTCAGAACAAATATTATAAAAGTTTCTCCCATTAAAAACGAGAGGTATTGATTTATTTTCATTCTGATGGAATAGGAAAAGTTTAATTATCTGCTTAGATCGACCATGATTTATGTAATTTGAATGAGTTATTTGGCAAAATAAATCGGATCAAATGATCAAAATTTTCATTATATAAAGTGCTATAGCCAGCAGATGTCTGTCAGCACATGACGATTAGAAATGATTGATTTTCGATAAGATCTCCACTACGGTATCCACAGGTGGTCCCACTGTGTGTTTGCTCATAGATACCTAAACACGTGTCTATCAACACGCCAAGACACCGACAACGAGACATGACTGACGTCTAACGAATTTACTTATTAATGAATTGGGGGTGGCTTGCCTTACTTTATTACAAATAATTAATCGAAATACAACAGGAACTGTTCTTAAAGTTATGTAACCTTTTGGTGACAAATTTTTTAAAAATTAAGGAAATTTAATACACCTTCTGTTTAGTTAATCAAATAAGTTGACACTGCTTCACAATCATTATTTACCATTCCTTTTTAGGTTCGAATTGCAAATCCCCAGCATGTTCTTATTATCTATCAACACCGTTATCAGTGGCGTGCCCTACTTCACTAAAACATCTTGATAATTGTGTAATAAGGTTGAGGGTCTATGGGGGCCACATCGATCGAATAGATGGAATTAGTCCAGTCACTCATGTTGCCATGATCAGTTTCAAGGTGGCAGGCGAGCCACCCCAGTTTATTAATAACTAAATTAGGTTCATTTGCAAAACATTTCTTCGTTAGACGTCAGTCATGTCTCGTTGTCGGTGTCTTGGCGTGATGATTAACATGCAAACACACAGCAGGACCACTTGTGGACAATATAGTGGAGATCTTATCGTTAGTCAATCATTTCCAATCGCCATGTGTTGATAGACATCTGCTGGCTATAGAAGATTGGTTATGGGAAGGACTTCCAAGCCTGCTACAGTGATTAATCGCCTATCTTTTCTACTTTACTACTTTGTGGGGATGTTAATTTATGTTATTAAAAGTTATCTTCGTACGAGGTAATGTGTATTAATGCACATTAAGGTTCAATTGGTGTAATTAGAAATATATTTATATGTCAATTAAGTATATGACGATAAGATGAGCGGTTAATTTGATCTTATTCTTCTACATATTAGGATCTATTTATATCCGTCATTTCCTATTTCAGTATTCAATGCCTAAACCAAACAATGTGATGTAAAAATCCTTAATATACGAATTCTTTTTCGTACAATGATTATCGAGCTATCCGGAAAAATAAGACGTCGTCATCAGTGTCAAACTTCAGACGCACCAGCAGTGCATAAACAAACCTGCATAACCAGCAGTCACGGAGACAGACAGTGGAAATCGACTGATATTTTATGAAGAACTTTTTGCTTATTAACATTAGTGTTTTCATAGATAAATTTCCCGGCAATCTTCAACTTGTTTTAGTGATATATTCCTTCTTTGAGATCCCGATCAGCATTAATATTCAAAAAATTGAACAAAAAAGAAAAGGAACGCCGAGGAATGCGTAGGCCAGGTTATATTGAAGTAAGCTCAGTACAGAGTCTCAAGGAAAAATGGGAAACCGGAGGATTGAGCTAGGGTGTCTGTGTGTGTGCAATGGAGGCCATTTATAATCGACACTTTGGGTGAGGACACGCATAAGGATATGGTTGTATGCGCGC
>CAADRB010000066.1:540352-613803 GCA_900708905.1 Hymenolepis diminuta | reverse complement strand
TGCGTAGGCCAGGTTATATTGAAGTAAGCTCAGTACAGAGTCTCAAGGAAAAATGGGAAACCGGAGGATTGAGCTAGGGTGTCTGTGTGTGTGCAATGGAGGCCATTTATAATCGACACTTTGGGTGAGGACACGCATAAGGATATGGTTGTATGCGCGCCTTAATTGGTCGGGACGACTGTAGGAAAAGGAAGGGCCGGTGCAGACAGGACTGGTTAATATCGGGGTTGATTAAACGGTGTCTGCTACTGTCGTCTGAGGTATGTTTACCTTTTCCGGGTCGATGAGACATAGACCAGCTGAGTACAAACGATGTTTGTTTAAGGAGTGTTTGGGACAGGAATGGTTAAAGGTTTACAGAGATAACTTATGAGGACAAGGTAATCAAATTTGGTGATGATTAGGAATGCTGTAAGATAAAATATTTCGGAGAAGAGGGATTCATTCTTCAAGGTAAATAAAAGTAAGCACTTTTAAACTTGTGCAAGTCAGTAGTAATGAAGGCGGGATATAAATAAGGTTATGGTTACCGTTGCCACCCTCTGCTGAAGGAAGTCGCTATTGTTTTGCTTAAATATTAAAGCAGAAAAAATGCAATTTTATTACAGCATAACAAAAAGATGAAAAGATGGATGCAAAAGTTCTCTCAAAGGCAGAATGGAAGAAACATTCGGTTTTAGCCATTATGGGTTGTATGAGGTAATTCTGGGTTGTTACCAGGTTCTGGTATTCATAGGTCATTTAGAATGCAAATAAAGATACACCACATATGCTCCCTTATGATATGTTCTTGATTAGATTAATTAAGTAGTGGGCTCAAAATGTTGCCATGCAAACCTTCACCTCACCATGACCGAATGGTCATTCGTTTTAAGTGACTTATTTTCACGCTTAAAACCAATCCTTTTCTAAACAGTAGTCTTCTTACATGACTTCCTACTCTCTGCTATTATAAGTGCTAAGACATATTCGACGCCATTCGGAAGGTAAAACAGGAAATGATTCCATTATTTTGTTTATAAATAAGTGTTTTGGAAAGAAAAGGGTTCTACTCAAAACAAAAAATGTTTCAAAATGTCCAAAAGATACTAACATTATCGGAAGTAATAAATCTTAGTTTTATTAATTTCGAGATCAGAATTTTCCATATTTCAGATAAAGATTGTAAGTATTCCAATGTAGCCCTGTTATCTTACTATATACTTTCACAAAATTCACAATCTATAATTTATAATAAAAAATGCCCTTTAAATAATCAAAATTAAAGGTGCAATTTGCATTAAAATTTATAAAGATTGCTTCATTATTTAGAGTAAGCTATAAACAAGCGAATTTAATTAAAGCTATTCAGTTAGAACACTAAATGTCCGTTAAAAAAATAAATAATTTGCAAATCCGTTAGTTTTACGTTGCCGCCAAATAACAGTTAATTCATAATTTCACTTTGTTAACACATTAAGGTGTTTATATGCGTAGACTTCTAATTACCTTGAAAATCTGCGGCGGATTTTAGTTGTTCAGTCAGATGCCTGGTGTTTTATTGCGGTCACAATGCGTAAAATAGATCAATTCAGTAGAGTTGCGGATCTTATTCATGATGCTTCTCTTACTTATGATGTGTCGGAAAAATTGGAGCTTCTTTATCAAGTGAAGGAGTTGATACTAAATTTTGATCGGTCTCTTCTCAACATCTTTTTTGATGTATGTATGGGTATATACAATAATTGTGCTAATTTTAGGAAGTCGTTATATTTCACTTGCGCAGGTATTCGAATTTAAAACTGTTCGTGGTCAAATTTATTGAGGAAGCATGGTATATTGCTTTTTATTTCAAATTTTTATAAATATGTTTTCTGTTTTAGTTTGGCAGAATCTAACTTAATTCCGAGATCTGTTGTTACCTTATGTCATCTTTACGGTAGAAGTCTTCATGCCGAACCACCCGTAGCTGTTGTATTAAAATCAATAGTGGAATCCATGAAAGTTATCTACAGTCTTTCTCTTTCACAATTTGTTGAGGACATTAACGAGGATTCCCCTGCTTTTGAGAACTTTCGTTTTGTGTGTAATTTTAGGAACGAAATTTTCAGTTTATTCATGCCATTACCTGGTGCCTCTTTACAGTCGCGATCAACTATAAATCAACTTTGTGCAAATCTGGGAAATAAAGTACGAATCGCCATTGTGAAATTCGTTGAAATGGTCATAATTCAACAGTCATCTATTCCTCCGAATTCCACAAAATCAATTGCTCAAAGCCCAAACTCGGCAGCTATAGCTAACTCAAAACAGAGTCATTTATTAACCGAAGCCAAAATGTTTCTATCTGGTCTACAAGACGTAGTTTTAAAACCTGAGGATGGCGAAAAATTCCTTTCTATAGTGACTGGTACTTTTCTTGAATCTCTTCTCAACAGCTTTGCAAATATTGCTAAACAATGTCCTCAATTTTTTGGCGAGATTGTGCAATTCTTTGAAAATTTTCATCGAGAGCTTCCATTTCTCATGAATCGATCTCAAGTAGAGTCGACGGAGACGAGAATGAAATCAGTTTTGCTTACTCTTCTTTCCTATTCCAAGCAAATTTGTTCAAATTATCAAAATCGAATTATCAGCCTGCTTAATCGATTGGGGGCAACTCGGTTTGAGGTTTATATTTTCTCATCGTGCTTATTTTCAACGAATTTTTAAGGTGATGTTATGAGGTCTTTTGCCATTTTGCAGATTACTTATGGTATATCTTTACCGAATCATCAGTCAACCTTTGTTACTCCTGACGAAAATGAGGTCAAATGTTATGATCTTGATTCTCCTGTTTCATTAAAGTGCTGTGAATCAACTTCTCGACTCGATGAAATCACTTATCATATTATTCCGAAGTTGATTCCTCCTAATGTGGTTGATTTGCTTATTTTAAGGTTCGACTTTATTATCTCCTTTTCACTTTCTGTTGTTTAATTGAATTAAATCAGTTTTTTGTGCCTTTTAGTATGGCCAATCTCCCCTCTGAATTACCGTCCAATTTCAAATCTTCCATTCCATTCGGTGACTCCAAAGTACATATTCGTACCTTGGCCAGTCATTTAGCGTCTCTGATGATTTCTTGGGCAAAATCTGGCGATTCATCCAACCAGACTCTGTTTAACCAATTTCTAAGCACAAAATCACCTAAACAGAACGCATTCAATGTTGAAAAGCTGATTCAACCGATTCCCTCTTATCGCAGACGAGCATATAAAGATGATGCATTTAAGCGTATTCTAGCATTCAATCCAAGCTCCAGTTGTCCTGAAGTATTCAGCAAATGTCCTGCTTTGGATGTAAAAGATGAAATTCGGTCAAAATTGATCCTGAAGTTGGCCCTTAGGACCTCTAAATTGAGTGATCCGCATAAAAGTAAGGTTTAATTTGACTCGTATGATTGTTTCCTTCTATTAATTTAATTATTTTACCGTCTTTCTGATACAGTTCTTTTGGAAAATGCACTGAGTAAACCCGAGGAAAATTTCGATCTTCTAATGAGCTTGCTGATTCATGAGTACTCGCAGTTGAAGAATGTTCCAGAAAATCGCAAGGGTCCAGAGTCCGTGGATACTAGCAATGCAACAGAAGGAGAATCGAGAAAATCCTCTGTAACTTCAATAAGATCGAATTTAAATTGTTATGAGGTCCTCTTTAACAGGATTCTGCATCAAATTGCCGAACCTGGCATCAGGAAACCGTGAGTTGAAGTAAAATTATCAAAACAGGGAGGTTCCTTCAATTAATAGTTTTTACATTTATATTAATAATAATAATAAAGTCTATTTAGGAAAGTTTTCTTCTACACTCGTTGAGTCTCTCTTGTTATAAACCGGAATTTTCATAGCCCCTGTGTTAGAAAACTTACCCACTGCGATTGACCGTTCCCCCACTGGTTACTATTATACTTCGTGCGAATGCATAGGTCCTGTATATGTTCTTGTATTCGAGAAGTTCTGTTGTTTTTATTCATTTATTTCCTCATTTGATTATATTTCACTTTCACTATTTGGGAATTTTAAGTTGCTCTGATTTTGACCCAGTGTTTGTACGTTCATACATGGATGACTTTAACCACTGCATTAAATTAGGTGGCTATTAGGCGACTTTTACTAAAGGCCTACGATTATAAAAGAGGTATTTATTGCTACTGATTTTGTTGCCGATGTTAGAAGTTTGGATTTTGCACTTTTTTTCATGGAAAAAAGAGTGCAAATATTATCAACATGGTGCTCTTTGTGATCTATCAATCAAAATTTAATCGGCAGGCCATAATGACAGTTTTAACCTCAGAAAAATAATATTAAGGACATTCGGCATAACTGGCAGTGAGTATTTGAAAGTCAGATGAACAGTAGCCTCTCAAATTAGTTTGATTTGAATATGGTTCATTTTAAGGTGCTAAAAGTTGCCAATCCAGCCGTCAAGCGGGACTCCTATTCTTCATTTTTTTTGTTCTTAAAATTTACTTAATCTGTTCGACTCACATGCTAGATTCTCAATTTCGCAATTTCTCATTTACAGTTCATGATGTGCAGTTATATAGTATTATAAACAGATAAAAATCTTTAACCTACAGTCTCAACAACTTCTTTAGAAGTCAACCTTCATAGGGATTCATAATCGATTGGACATGATCGATGGCGTTGGATCAGTGCTAGGATGTATATATTCCTTAATTTTATTTAACAAATTGGCATGGCTTCTCAGCCATCACCGTACACTCCTATCTAATCAAGTAACTTATTATCTTAAATGCAAGAATGAATGTATTATTCTCTTGGGCGCTAATAATATCCTGTAGTGCTTTCCATTGTTCGTCATAGATCTTTCTAAAGATCTGTTCCTCAATTCCCTTTCATATTTAGGTACTTGAATCGATTTTTCCTGGAATCACCTTCATACCCTCCTGATATTATGAGTTTTTTCAAAAAGTACTGCTCTGCACCTCAGCAAGCTGAATATGGCTTTGAGATAATGCGAACACTAATCGAAACAAGGTCATCACAATGGCATGAAAAACTCTTAAATCTCTCTTTTGCTTTCTCCGCCTATGAAGAACCAACTATCCGAAATGCAGCGATAAAGGCCATTTGGCAATTGGCTGATTCGAATTCACATTGGGAAAAAGTTGTTGAGGTTAGTTTCAAACCGTCTACCTATATTCAAAATTTAGTAATTTAGTCAAGTTAATCCGTTTCGTGTCTTCCTTTTTCAGGACCGTGCTGTTAGGTTTATGAAAAGAATTCTACAACGTGAACCGACAGGCGAAATTTTTTCTGATTTGTATATAAAACTTCCCGTTCTAACTGACAAATGGAATACAGAGACTTATAAACTGTGTTCTCACCTTTTCTTCGGTATCATGCCCCGGAAACTCGGCAGATTGCTTCCCAAGTAAGTTATCCTTTTTATCGCTTTTAGTTAATTAACGAAGCATATTAGATAATCTGTCTTTATTTCATTTCTAGTCTTGCAGAAATATACATTGCAGGCAATGAGGCTGTTCAAACCTTTATCCTTCAAAATATGGATGATGCTGTGGGTTGTCTGTTGCATTCCTTTTATTAATTTATTACTCTTGGTTAAATAGTACTTAATTATTGAGTTATGTATAATATTTTAAAGCTGGTGTCACTCTGTCGATTAGATAAGCATATCATCATTGTGGGTTTTTCTACCCCATTTAGATTTCGAGTACGTTTTGGTAAGCATCGGCTACCAGTTGTAATTAGTATTGACGTTGTTGAGTGTTTCATTCCTTTCTCGTTGCTTCATATTTTGGTTGAATTGCTTGTTTAACCAGTCTCAAGCACGAGACTCAGAGTACGTACTACGTATTTAACTTCTCAGTCTGCTTATTGAACCAAAAGCTGTTTCGCTATTGTACCTACTGAAAGGGCTCCTTGGTACATTGTGACTTGTCTTTAAGTGACTCTTGGGTGGACTTTTAATCTCTACACTCTTTTGTTCAGCGACATCCCAGTTAGCTGGGGAAAGTGCTGAATCTTTTCCAGTTAGTTGACGATTAAGTGTTTAACCAACATCGAGTCGATGTTGGTCCTGTCCATATCAACTGTCAAAATGTTAGGGACAGTGGTGTCCTGCTTATTGGCAAGTCTAACAGAACAGGAAACCCGTAGGAGAATACAGTCATTCAGTTGGTAGAATTGTAGTACCAAGACATACAATATGAATTAGATAAAAGTCATGGTGAGAATGAGTCTTGAGAGTAAAAAACATGGATGAGATGAACGGCCGTCGTGCATTAAGTTTCGTATTCGTTGCTGATTACCCGTCATTTCCTATTTAATGTCAGCCAGTTTTACAATCTGAATATTAAAAAAATACTTTTCATTCTGTACCGTCAGAGATCATATTTAGAATGAATAAAAAATAGTTCCTATTTTAAAAAATAAACAAATTATTAATTAAGTTCTTCATATAAGTGGAACTTGAGGACACACATTAAGCAGTTTTAATTCGACATTCAAACTGTACGTAGGCCTTCGTCTGCAGTTTCTTCAAGTGCCGAAGACTCCATTGCAGAATACGTAGTTTCGAATAATAAATATTGGTGTTCTTTTCATCGATCTGACCAAGTATTTGTATACTGGACTGTTGGGAGCGTTGCCTAAGTTGACATTTCCGAAAGCATATCATATAAGTTAGAGAATGTGTGAGAAGGTTTAAAGTTTTATAATGGTATGAAAAGTGGAAAGATAAACCAAAAGGTACGTAGGTGAGAGGAATCAAATACCTTGCCACAATGGAAACTACCCTCTCCTGAAACATGTGATTGAGTATATCTCTGTGTGCTATCTTGGTTCACTCTGCGCCAATGTTGCTCCGCATGTTAGCAGGTACTTCCGCATTGGCTGGAGAGATTATTGGCTTAGCTGCTTCCAACTCACCAATAGCAACATGTCTGATGACTTACATCATCCTTGCACTCATGATGTCGAAAACTATTAAAAGGCTGGATAACTAAAATGATACTTTTCACAATTATCCTGTAGTACGTTGCTATTTACTACCTTCATCTCTAAAACACGACCTTGATGCTCTCGTTTGAATGATGTCTTCCTGGCCGTCCATTTACTTTTGATTTTTTTTGCACTCTTGTAGATTTGCCAAGTCAGTCTCTTATCACCGCATCTCCTATCTCTCCTCAAACACTGTCCCCGGGGTGCTGAATCCCTTGTTGTTCGGATTCTTCACTTCCTCACAGACCCGAAGAAAGTGACTCCAGAAAAACCGAATATCCAAATTATGCCTCCACGGTCGATAGTGAAGTCTATGCTTCGGTTGTGTCGTGAATGTGGAAATGATGCACGTGTCATTATCCCAGGGATTGTGGCTCTAAACAAGACGGAGGTGAATGAGTTTTTACCGAGAATATTTCAACTTGGAGACACCTTCATCAAATTGGCTATCTCTCGACTGCTTAAGGGTGAGTATCCTATCAGGCTAATATTGACCGTTTACATTTTTATCGTAGATTAAATTTTTACGAGGAAATGTGTAGCTGTCAATATTAGATCTCTTGAAGACAAGAAAATGCGAAAAAATATGAAGGTTCTTATTCAAAAAGTAAAGGTACCTTTAAAATTTGAACAGTTATAGTTTTCCTTTTATTATTAAGATAAAAGGGCAACTGCTTGGAGAGCCGATTTTCAAGAACGAAAGTTCGTTTGTGATTACGCATTTCATAAATCGGACCCGTAAGAAATCATCCATATCCATTTCAAACTGTTCATGACACTCCTGAGGCGACTCTTATGGGAAACTTAGATTCTACCATGTTTCTCGATATCTAGAATTAAGCGCTTTGGTTGGCCATCCACGTCACGGGGTTCACTGAAGAGCTTCTACCTGTCAGACGTGCACGTTGATCACCATATCACTAGTACATTTCAAATTCAAAACCTTTCTATTACCATTCTTGTCGTGTTGAAAAAAAAGCCCTTTTGGCTGTTGTTAAATATGACACATTGAAATGACCAATTCATTATTTGGTTAATAAGCTCTGAACATGGGGTTATAAACTCACCAAGGCACCTTAGGGCCAAATCCTAACAGTTTAATTTTAAACGGTAGGTCATGACGTGGTATACTATGCTATTTATGTAAATAGTGGAATTCAGATTCTACTTAATTCTCTTCAGCCATTATTGAGCTTTTTTACTGTTCTGGCGCTTCAATGCTATTTCGACTACAAATTTCAAAATTTTGGGTTTGTTATGAATAATAATAATTATAGTAATTATAATAACAGATTTCTCACTTTCATTGTTAGAGTGGGAATTGTAAATAATGTGAACTCGTTTTTTTATTCTCCTTTCCAAAAACCATTGAAAGAGTATTTTCTTGAAGTTACCCTGGATTATTCCTCTCTCGACTGGTAATGATAAATACGGTTTGTCTTATAACTGATATTAATATTGCTGTTGTTAGTTTCATTATTCTTACTGAAAGAGAATTATTATTAATTTCATTGAATATTGATGAATTTTACCTTAGAAATCATTTAAACCATTGTGGATAGTCAGGATGTTTGGTACTAAATTCTTTTTGTTGGACAGTGTTAGCGCTTCCTATTTTTTAGTGTGATGTCCACAGTATTGAGCCACTAATAGTAAAATTTGGGATGGTTAAGCTCCATTCCAATGCCGAAAATTGTCAATCCCATTGTACGCAAAGTCAAAAGACAGGAGAGTAGCTGAGTGCGTCTATTCCGATTTGGTACAAATGGGAATGTGTTTTGGGAGCCTGTTTTCTATCGTTTTAACCGACAGCTCATGTCCTAAATTTAGATTCGAAAGTTTTAACTGTTTGAGAGGCCTCAGCAGATATAATGAGTGGCACCTCCATGTCCAATTTTGAACGTATTTTTCATTTAGAAGTTTACTGCCCTAATGAATGTGACCTGACCTCGATTTGGTATATTCCCCATCGTGAGACACTCTACAGGTGTTTGCAACCTACCTCTTCCCTCCCCCTTAGGTCAACGATTCCTAACTTAAATTTGTGATTCCTGAATTTTAGACGTGGTCTCTCAATCTCTCGCTTGGCAATTCTGAAAGTAGCACCAATTTCAGTCAGTAAGACTGCTGTAGCAGTCTTTATTAGAGGACATCCGATTGATATGACAAGATAAAATGAAAGGGCATGAAGTCCGTAAGATGTATGAAGAATGTAAAAAGGTATAATAAGTACAAAAGGGTGAGTGGATTTGATCATGATGATTTAGACTGGCCAGCTTCCAATTTTTCTGTAGCAACGTGCTTGATGGCTGACAACATACTATTAGGAGCGTTCACTATAACAAACACCGTTTTCCATTTAATGATATCCTCTTTTTCCTTTTCAGCAAGCTTTGGTACTCAGCCTCCTCCCGATCCATATAATTCTGGATTCGGACGTCATTCTCCCTCGGAAAATGTTAACGTGGAACTACTAACGCCTTCAGATCTCCTAGTCGCCATCCATCTACTTGAATTCGCAAAAATTTCGAAAGTAAATGGTCAAACTGTACAGAGTAAGTAGAACGTCTTTTGTGTGCATACATAATTTAGAATGCTACTGTTAGATCTTGTAACTCTTCAATTACGGTTCTCTCAACTATCTCTGTCACCAAGGGGCTTCTTTTATAATTTATGGCTGAAGGCCGGACCATCGTTAATTTTTTGTTTTTTGTCTTATCTGGAGATATTGATAAAATGTCGTAGGAAGTGCAGTCCAAATGCCTTTATTAAGGAACATCTTATAAGGTAAGTTAAGGAGCATACCGATATATAAGAGTATGAAGGACGAAAAGGTAGACCATGGAGCATTGAAGGAAACCACCATCTTGACCTCTCTAGCACTATAGTATTCATGTTCTAGACACTGGCCACTGACACTGCCTACGGTATGCTCTGAGACAAAGCATATGCGCAGCGGCATTCTATAACGACTGAGATAACATTCAAACAACTAGGAAGGAAAAGATAACTTTGTTTTAAGAGGAAATAAAGGCAATAGGGCTGAAAGTTAGTAAATCAAGGGAACCCTACTTCAATCGAGTTTCAGGATTTTCGGGTCAATTGCTTTTTTAACCTAAAATTTGTCTCATCATCTGCATATGAATTTCCAGTGATTTCGCAGCCATCCTTTTTTCACAAAATTCTTGTAGCACTCATCTATTGGACAGAAAAGTTTGTCATCTGGCAAAAAATCTTTAGATTGCGCATTATTTAATCTTTTTTTTCTTTAGAAGGTGGTACCAACTTAAATCCCCAGTCAATTCAACAAGCGATCAAATATTGTCTTAAGAAACGCCAAGTCTTTACCCCTAAACGACTAGCAGAGGTTATAAATCGAATCCTTGATCACTCAACGCTACCGAAAGTTTTGTTTTTCACACTCCTTCAAGCACTGGATATGCACCCCAAACTCTCCGAATTCACCCTGGAATTTCTTCTCAAGATGATCAAGAAGCAGGTATACTTTCTCTGAAATTTGATTCAATACGTCTTCTTTCGCTATATAAATTGATCAGAAGTTTACTGAAATCAACATAATTTCTTATAAATTCATTTAATATGACTCAGCTGGCTTTATTTGTCTATTTATTATATTCTTCACTGTCTTTTTTTACCACACCAGTTTATAGCTCTTTCCCTCTCTCTCTCTTCATTCTATTTATTAGTACACCTTACTGTTAACTAGGACGTTCTCAATGTTAAACTGCTGATGGTAGCCCTCGAGATGGCTAAAGTCCCATATCCCAGAGTCGTTCAATTACCTGCTTGAAAGAACCCAACGTTACAATTCATAAGAGTCGGGAAATTACTAGAGTAGAGATCAGATCAAATTGCCACTACTAGCACTTTTTCAACTAATATAGATCACTTTGAAATATACCAAATCGTGTCACTAAATTTTTATATCTCTTAGTGGTGCAGTGGTTAACATGCATGTATGCCAAGGTGTATTGCTCCGTATCACGAAGGTGATACACAATGTACAACCAGTTCGATAGGTATCTAGCTGCACTGGTTAATTCTAATCAACAAGAGAGGTGGTAAAATCCGGGCTTCTCATAAGAGCAACTCCAGGATACCTTCCCTCTATCCACGTCAATTGTTATTAATGGGATTTGGAAGTTTTTATCTGCTATGTCAAAGATTATGAGATCAATGATCGTCGAAGTACATGCTGTGAGGGTTTGATCAATCACGCTAGTTATTTTTGAACAAATGAGATGGCATAAGAGTGGTTTCATGATATTTTCTCTACTTAATTTGTTATAACGTTGAGTATATCGGGGCCACATCGATCGAATAGATAGAATAAGTCAAGTCACTTATGTCAGATCAGTTCGGAGGTGGCAGGCAAGCCATTCCAATTTATTAATAACTAAATTAGTTTTATTTACAAAACATTTCTCCGTTAGATGTCAATCATGTCTCGTCGTCAGTGTCTCGGCATGATGATCGACATCTGCTTAGGTTGTAGCGGCAGATGGCTAACAGTAAATGAGAAAGAGAACACCAAGGATTGCGTAGACCAGGTTGTATTGAACAAAGCTCAGTACAGAGTCTCAAGGGAAAATAGGGAATTGGAGGAGAATGATTGAGCAACGGGAGATGCGTTTGACGAGCTAGGGTCCCCCTGGTGTGTGTGTGTGTGTGTCTGTCTAATTGAAGGCTGTTTATAACCGACACTTCGGGTGAGGACACGCATAAGGATACAATCGTATGCGTGCTTTAATTGGTCGGTACCATATTAAAATATAAGTTAACTGTGTTGTTTTTCAATTTAAAGGTGTGGAATACAAAACAGCTATGGAATGGTTTCATTAACTGTTGTTTGAAAATAAAAAATAAGAGTTATGAGGCTCTCTTGAAGCTTCCACCGAAACATCTCCGAGGTGCTTTTGAACAGTCACCGGAGCTGCAGACCATTATACGGCAGTTTGTGGAGAAGTTTCCACCCGCAAGTCGTGCTCGCGTTCCTAAAGAAGTTCTGAAAGCTCTGCAGTTGAAAGCAAATTCATCACAACAATCTGGAGGAAATCAGGAAATCAAGACTCTACCATAGTTATTTTTCTAGGCAATTTCATGCAAATGATATATGTATATATATATATATATATATTGATCAAATATCATTTCTCTGTCTTCATGATCAGTGTTATTCTGAATCGAGTGGCATTTTTGTAATTGCATAAGCTGAGGGTATGCAGAAATGCAGAAATTTGAAAAATGTGCCTTTAAAGACTGTATTCTGGTGTTTTCTGATCATATCAGTTCAGGTTGGAATAATTATGGGATTTGGCGATCGAGTTTTCCTCTGTTTGATTGGACATAATTATTTAGGTATGGAATTGTTAGATCTGCTCTTCTATTAAGCAAGCGACGATTAGATTTCTTAATTGTATCTGTGACAAATGAAAACCGATCAAGCTCAAGTATCATAATAAGGCACACGTTCGCAGTATTAATTTGTCCTTGTTTCACATCCGTAGTTTAAAAAAAATTCATTCAGATTAAATGGGATTTAAAAGGTGGACAATAAGGAAGCCTGGATTGAATAATTATTTAGACGAGAGTATACTTTTATATTATAGAAGGATTTCTAAGGCTTAAATGCTCCTGTTGCTGGATAAGACTAGGGAGCCATAGGGTATGGGGCTGCAGTGGGTAAATAGAGGGCGAAAGTGTTGTGAGGTATTGCTATGACGTAACAAACTGGAAGTCCCTATAGTAGTCTCGTGGAACAAAGCAATCTAGCAAATTCAATAATGTGGCAACAAAACAAAAAGCTAATAACCCAATGAAGAGCACAAGGCGCGTCCTGGTAAACACGCGTGTACTGACGAAATTAAAACTCAATCGATATTGGCTTAAACAAGTAGACATAATTACAAGGTGTCTTTTATCAATGGGGAAATTAAGGATATTACATTTTTATTTCTTGATGAAGTATTGGGATCGGGGAAAAACAGTTAATATTTCTTCCTGCAGATGTGTGATGACAAGTTTACTAAAAGGCTGTAGAGTTCATGCTGAGCAACCATCCCTTCTAAATTCATTCCATCAATCTTCCCGCAACAAAATAGAGGAGAAAGATCATTAGCTGAAGAGCTTTATTAAATACGGATAGATAGTTCAGAGGCTTGAGAGAACGGGATACAGTGGTGTGATGCGTGGACTGCAGAAAGGGTTTTTTTACTATGGAATTGAAGACAAACAAATTTGGTCGACGGCAATCGTTCGACCAGCTTGAACACACGGGTTTAATGAATGAATGGGGTCGATTTTTCTGTATTTGATGTACCTAATCAAGTTCAGGTCACCTGACCGCCGGTCATGAGTGACACATCGAGTCTCAGGTGCCGAAATAAATTGTTAGGTCAGCCTGATTCGCAGTAAGAAATATGGAAGAAAATTAAAATGAAATAATTTTGGAAATTAGATGGATATTTCAATTAGAAAAAGTGGTAATGAACATGATCGCTACAAAAGGTCTATTAATAAAATTATGTCAATGAGAATTGGCAGATAGTGAGATATTACAAATGGGAAGAAAGGAGAGATACTACAGATGGAAGCTGGCAGAAAGTCATAAGCAGGGTGAAACCGGCCGTAGGAGGTGGAGAGAAGCATTGGACCCCTTAGATTTAGATTGACTTAAACCGAGGAAATAGCCAAAACTGTGGGGAACAGTAGGATCTTGCCAACCGATACTTGTTCCAATTACATCAGTTTGTCCAACAGATACCCTAGTAAGGGTCAGTTATTTCCAGCTCATGAAGACTTTATTCGAGACCAATTTCTACGTAGTGTATGAAATGAATTAACTTTGCACTAACTGGTTTAATGCCAGACTAATTCAGCTTATTCAAGATGAGTACTTCGAGAAAGCCCGAAGAGATTGACATGAGAAAGATTTTATTCAAGCTCTTTATGCTGTCTTGATATTATTTTTAATTTGATTGGAGGGGAAATATTTTAGGAAATTTTTGAAGAGTAAAACAATGGGAAGAGCACCTCCCCAACATGACTAGATGAACAAACACAAATAAAAATAACTAGAAGATCATGAAGAATAAAACAGACTGTAGTTAAAAGGAGGAAATAAAAATATAGACTAAAATGCTGTTAAACATTTAATTGAATAAGACTCGGGAAAAAAATATAACCTTATGCATATCCATTTGCTTAGTAAATCATTGAAATATCAACGGTTGGCACCTAATAATATAAAGAGGGTGTATTCTAAATTCGTCAGATTTTCTTGGAGTTTTGCTGTAAGGAGACAAATCACATTTTAGAATCTTGAAAATAAGATTGAAATTACTGTTGTAAATTGGCGCAAAGTGTGCAGATGGTATTTTTCATAAAATGTGTATATCTGATAAGGAATAATAGTGCATCATTAGGTTACAACTTCGACATAGATTGGGAATAGTTGAATGGGTATTATAAGTCCTTAGCCTCAAGATAGTGGAAAAATGGAGATTTATAATATGAACTGAATGCTATGGTCTTATCTTTACCATTCTACCATATAGATTCATCCAGAAAATCATCATTTACACAACATAATTTATTTCATATTCCAGCTTATATTTGAACATTAAGGTTCGGATTGCTAAGCGGATCAATATCGTTATAATGTAATAAATAAATCTTGAATTTTAAAGTTTGAATATCGTAGATCCTTGATGGTATTATGGTCAGACAAATTGAAAGTGGTTGAGATTACGTTTGCGTAAACGTGTGGGGTTTAAACGTAGACACAATTGTTGAAAGTTTAATTATCACAATTATCGTAATATGTCTAATATTAATATTTGAACTCAATAAACTTTTAATAACATAAATAAGAGCCTGTCGATTTTTATCATAATAATTTCATTCGTGTAGTCATATTCAGGAAATCTAAATTTTTTGAAACTGAAGGGTTATTAATCAGTTACCTTACTTAATGTTCAGCTTTATTTTTAGCAAATTTAAATTACCTGCATGCAAATACATTTAGTGTTAAATTTTATGGTCAACTTATTATTTATAAACTTCCCTTGTTATGCTCGATAAAGTTATTTCCAAAACGTCCTCAAAGCGCTGATTACGATTCTCATAGTTCAAGGTCGAGGTTTCGTTTTACTTCAAAATGAAGGGAGAGTCTTATCTTCATATTTCTACAGATGGTATATCCAAGCTTCTCCCAGCATCCGATCTGAAGCCGATGAAATTCGCTTTTTACAATACCGTTTTTATTGTTCTACTGATTTCGGTTGTCGCATTATGCTCAGGAATTTTCTTGATGTTTCAAGTATTTCTTCGACCGATTGGCTGGGCTCTCGTAGTTGGCACCTGTTTGTTTCCATTTAAATTGATAATGACTGCATATTTCAGGGAGTATTTGCAGCATGGGAAGGCAAATGAACGTCCTTTCTCACTTACAGTGGCACTTACTCCTGTTCATCTCATTCAAACTTCAGCATCAACCTTATTGGAGGCACTACGAGCAACAATCTTTCCATTGACAATAACTTTGATCTCAACTGGAACATTTCTCTTCATGCAAGAATTTGGTCTTTTTACATCTTTGGGATTTACGATATCAAGTGTTTACTTCAAATTGGCAAATTTTTTTTATGGCATATCCAGATTTTGTGGTTTGCGTTCGGCTCTATTTCTTGCCGCCATATATGTCTTCATTATTTATTCAAAGCGGATCCGGTTATCTCACATGCAGTTAAGTATTCTGCAAATGTCCATTCGAATTGTTCTCTTCAATGCATTTGCTTCGTATTTTGGTGTTTTTCAACCACTAATCATGGTTGCAATAATTGTAATGATTATATGTGGTCGGTTTCTTCCGCAAACAGGTGCTTATTGAAACATTTTTATTTATATTTAAATAATCAAAGGTTTAAAACTTGTGATAATTTGTTTTAGAACCCACTGATTTACTCACTAGTACTGATGAAAAGTTGGCGACGTAAGTACCGCTTGTTTCGTTTTTTCCATTATATAAGAAATTATAAACGGCAGCCACTTTAAAAATGGAATATTTAATTTGGTCTTAAAATCCTATAATGTCATTCCTGTTTAGTTCAGCAAAATATCTTTTTTTCTTGTTCTTTTTACTCAGAGTCTAGATAATTGTCTAATTTATCGATTTTTCATTAAATCTCTTTTTTAAACTCCCGAACATCCAATGAACTATTGCCATATACAAAGTGCAAAAGGCATCTGAGGACGCCTTTCGTACTTTTAGAAAAACAGAATGAAACTTAATGGCTGAGTGTACAATTTCTTGTAACAAAAGAAGTAAACATAATAGTGACCTAGGTTCTATTCTATATGCCCTCCTTCAGTTTCTCTCACTTACTTCGAGTCCGAAGTACGCTCATTGCAAGCTTTGATGAGGTGGTCTATATTGATGTCTTCCATCAGAGAGGAGGATTTGTTGTTATGGAGATGCTTATTATCTTCCTTTTCAACCACGCCCCGCCTCACACGTAATAATTGAAGGGATCAAGGTCTGATGATTTAAGAGAAGGGCACAAATCTGGTGCGACATGATAATGAAAATTCTTGGCCATCAAATCCTGGGTTTTGAGAGCTTTATGGGATGGGGCAGAATCCTGTTGGAAGAAATAGAGGGGTCTTCCTCCATTGACTAAGCTATCTATTCAGGGCGGCTGAACAGCAGTGATCTGAAGAGTCTTGACATGGGCGTCTGCATCTGCATTGACTCTAAGGTCCTGTGGAAAAAAATGCAGGAGTCATGATGTGCCCCTCTCTCATTGCCCTTCACGACACCGAAAACCATCACTGTTGTTGGAAACTTCGTGCGCATGCATAGCAGTTGGAACTTCAGTGGTGTCTATTCCCACATAGCCATCTAATGGATTGGATTGACGTTTTCGTCCTGGCGGAAGTTTTTTGGTCGGGAAAAAAGAAAACACGCTCCTCTTCTTCCGGGTGCTTCAATTTGTTTAAGAGTCGTTTTGCACGCGTTAAACAATTCTCCTGAGTTGTTTTTGTTCACATAAACTGACCTCGCCTAAGAAGGTATGATTTGTATCCGTCGAAGTTTTGGTGAAGAACTTTCCTTATATTATTGGTGTTCCTTCAGACACTTAAAGGTCTTTGACAAGATGTCGCGCATTGAATTCTCAGCATTTTCGTTGATCATGCCATGCACTCTTGTGACAAACTCAAGTGTTGTGAGTGAGTCAGCTCAGCGTTGACGACACTCTTTTCTCTTCCCTGTGGTGGTCAAATCACCTCTCTTTCGTTCAGCTCCCTTATAGCTTTGCTAAGGAAAGATCTGGCGACTTTCAGAACTCTTGCGATTTCCTAATTACTGTCTTTCGCTCTAATAGACACTATTGCAGGGTGTCTTTTCATTTCATTAATTATAGTAGTATCTTCCGACACAAAAAATACATCAGTTACTATCGGGTTAGTTTAAATTACAAGAATATAAGTGCCCTCAGATAATTTACGTACCCTGTGTATGGAAATGATTCATTGTTTAACCTTACATATGTATCTTCATTCTGGAATTTTAATCATTTTATCTACTGACTTGTTTGTCAGAATATGTGTCTTGACCTTTTGTTGGACGTTTAATAATATAAAATGGGAAGTTCGCGCTATTTAAGAATATAAGTGCAATCGATTTATCTCTCTTGAACTTCTAAGTGATTCCAGATGTGTGATTTTCCAGGAGGCATTATTTGGCCATGTCTTATCCGGGAAAAACGAAGGTATTTATGGCACAATATCGATCCTAGAACAGACATTTGGATAAGATTTTAACGTATAAAAAGCAGAATGAAATGTTTCTACATTTGATGGCTTTCTTTTTGTAATTAATTTATTTGACCCTCTTGGGTAATCATGACCTATGAATTAAACAAAGTTGACTAACTTTGAGGTGAACTGAACGCTATCATTAAGTCCATTTGATCAGCAAGAATGATCAGTTAATGTTGTGTTACAAATGTGAATTCTACATAAAGATCTATGGCTTTACTTATACATGCGGTACCCATACGGAGGGAGTTAAAATATGGGTATTTCTTTCTTGGGAAGTTAAGTTATCTCTAACGCTTCTGTTACAATTTACGTCGCTGTCCTTCACACTTTCAGGATACCTGAAGAGTTCCTTTCTGTCGAAAGATAGTTTTCAAGGAAGTCGGGGGACAATTGCACTGATTTCATGAAGTGAATGTTATAAGGCTCTTTGTAACTGTGGAGACGATCTTATAGACTCAGTTATCGAGAGTCTTTGCGAGTTTGATTTGCTATTAAAAACGTCTTCGATGTAGATATGTTTAGTTACAAACGTCTTGCTTAAATGTCAAGTCCATTGAGTACATTCTAGTATCATTACAGAAGTACTGGGGGTTGTGTGGGGTCTCAACATGTGGTCATAACAGCATAACGTAATACGGTAGATAGTGGACTTACAAAGACCTACCTACACATGTAAATTTAAATAACATATAGGAATTAATGTAGCATAATGCGTCATCTTATTATTGGATTCTTAATTATATTAAATCATTCCATTGCTTTATTATTTTTGTGGTGTGTTTATACATTTTTTTCCTATTCTTAATTTGATATGAGGTTTCTTCTTTTTTTGCTTTTGAACAAATATGACGTCTGTAAAGATAATTTCCATATTAATTGGACTTTTCTTTTAGTATTTTTGCTTCTCTCATCTCGTTCGTATTGGAGAGGTTTGAATTCTTGATGTATATTTTAGATACATTTTTCTTCAAAATAAAATACCCTTACGTAGTATCTTCTCATTATTATGAGCGCTGGTGTTGAAACGGTATACCTTTTCCTGCCTATTTAACCACTGGTCCCTAAACTTTTCAATTACATTCCAGCCACATATTTTTTGTTTTGTTGCTGCCATCCCCTGCGCCCATGTTCCCCTATGATTTATGACCCTACAGTGTGTTACACTAGAACCAACTGTTTTGATGCTACAACGAACCCCATCCAGTTTGTCTGTCTTTTGTAGTTAGTTTTTTGCTTTCTGGTTTCGTCACACTTCAAAAGATTGTTTAATTTTACAAGTTGGTAAATATTTTTATGGCTTTAAGGTAAAAAAGAAGGTTATGTGCCAATTAGCATATTTGCTGGTAAGACGTGGAATTAACTTTCAAAAATTGATCGCATTATAGAGCTACGTTGTCACTATTATTACCCAGGCCATCACCGCGGTGCTTACAATTGTTCAAATCCAGTAGGAATAAGGTTAAAGTGTTGTGACGCAAACCGTAGACCTTTCTGTTAAGAAGATAAATTTGCCAGGAGGTTGCGTAGAGGATGATTGGCTACCTAGCTAGTCAGCGATTGGAACAGTGGCTAAGTTACTCATCTAGACACAGGTGTAGATATACAATAATCAATGATCCAGTGCACGAGGGATGAAGTCTGTGGACTTCCCTTAGGTGTATCGAAAATATTCGATTAAGCTACCTAACAGATTGTGTTTTTTTGCCTCGATTTTGGTTTCTATATTTATTAAATTATTTTATTTCCGCTAGTGGCCACGATGTTTACGACTTACCTAATTTTTTTAATCCAAAATAAGTATAGAAATATTGTCTTGTTATAATCATTCTCCAAGAAGCCATTAAGTAACATAGAAAAAAGTATGGACTTTTCCAATATTTCTATTACAAAATTAACCCATTACGTCTGTATTCGTTGATAGTTTCGTTAAAGAAAGACTTGACAGCTACAGTCAGTAGTTATTAGACCATTTGTCAGAATTTCGATTGGAATTCCACAAAATGGCAAAAGCCGTTATTGATAACTTGTTGCCCTAGACTAGGACTGAAGGAGAAGTGTAATAATATTTTCGAATTAATGAAACAGTCAAATTATTATCAGCACCTTGTTTGTAGTGGGCTGATGACTCCCGTTGTTTTTATTTAGTATCTGTAACGTTTGAGATTTTTAAAATTTAATTATCTGGAATCGGCCTAGAAGTACTGTTTGCGTACAAGTCGGAAATAGAAGTCACATACAAGCTAACTAGTCTGTAACAGTGAGTTACTTGCTGAAGATAAAGTGCCCAAATGATTTGGTATTATTGGTGTTCTATTCTTGCCCAAAAATATATATCGGCCGTACCTATTTTTATTCAAAAATTTGCTGAAATATTAGCATATGCTTCGTCTGCCTCAATGGTTGCCAAAATATTTTGTATGGCAACATTCATCGTCAAGAGAAGTTCAGTTTGATCGCTTGTCAGAATTTGACGACGAATCCTGATAGGGAATTCTGCAAAAGTAATAATAAGAATAGGCCTAGATAACTGCGTAAAAATTATTCCTGCTGTGTTTTAGTTTAGTTGTTTATTAATTAACTTTTCTTCGATTACTACAACTTACGCACGTTCCTGCCAGTAAACTTTTCTTTTTTAGTAGGCAGACCGGTAGAATCTCGACATCATAGTGACATTCCCACTCCTAAATGCTAATTCAAAGTCCGGGGTTACAAGTCACAATTTGCTTTACTACAAGTTCCATGAGAGGAAGAGAGAATTGAGATTGAGATTGAGATTAGTCGACCTTCTTCTAGAAGATAGTACAAAAGTTTTAATAGGCAGTCAATAACTCCTATGTGAACCAATGGAAATTATCCTGAAGCTTTGTCCATTAATAGGATCTCAAATAAGAAAATGGACGATAATAGCATCAATTTATTCAGAAATGCTATTTTTTTCTCCCGTTGATTGGGGGGTAGCAAGTAAGTTAAGTTGGCTTTTTTCTTTCAGGTTTACTTTGTATAATCATCCCCCTTATTAGGAATTTTTTAAATCGCCTAGGTCATCTGAGCCATAGATATGCACAAATATCCTCTGATGAAGGATGACATTTGAATATGTGATAACTAAATCATTTTCTTTGTCATAATTGGAAATTCGCTTGGAACACTACCCTAATTCTGGGCTCTCCAGGTAGTCGATTGTTCCCTGTATCTGATGCTTCTATTTATTCAAATATCTAATTTATAGAGATCGTGGAAATTTCCTTTAACTGTACCACGTTATTTTTTCTTCACCACTGCTTGCACAATATCTTTCCTTCTGATACTTCGCACAATTACCCTTTTGGTATTTGATTTAGTGAAACTTTTTCTGTACCTTTATGTGTTTGAACTTTCTGTACTTCTGTCTAGCTTTATACTCTGTAGCAGGATAGAACTAGGGTCAATAGATTGTATGGCTGAAGAGAATAAGAAGGATTTAAAAAAAATAACTTGCGACGAACACTATTTCAATTGGGAATAGTGAAAATATAGAAAAAAGAGAGGGCTACAAGCGTAGTAGGTAGGTGTAATAGTGGTAGTCTATAGCAGATTTCAATGTCTTATCATACGGTAACTTAATGTGAAGTCAAATTTGTTCGTTCCAACTTATAAGCAATGAATATAAAAAAATGGCAGGTGGGTTTACCTATAAGTTAACTTAATACCATTCTTTTACCACAGTTATACAAAGAAATTTACAATTCTTGTTTGTGGAAAGCAACTGACATTGAATAACAGAGCCCAACAGATGATGAAAGGCAGGAGATTGAAAAGATACAGAGAACAAAGTCAAGGTATCATTTGATATTCGGTCTCGGGTTGTAAAGTTTATTCAGGTTCCATAAGTCAAATTTCACAATTCATCCCCTGAACTGCAGCAAATGCTTCTCTACGATGTTCAATACCTGTCACTTAGTTATACAGAAAGTGGATTTTAGAAAATCTATTAGTCTTTGCACCGGCTAGCGGGTTCTCAGACTTTCATTCATTTTATTCTAGTATTTTACTCTACTGCTGCTATTTATCGTCTCTGATAATTTTTCATTAAGGATTTTCATAATAAGTCACAATTTAATCATTACTGATTTCTATTATAAAACCACCATTATTGCTCTTTTCAACGTTAACAAATGTTTAGGTTCAAATTGTCATTGATGATATAGATTTTCAGAAGATGTAGTGTCACTTATATTTTGAAGTATGTAGCTTTTAGTATTGAATCACTAATTGAATAGCATTTGACTAATACAGTACCAATGAATCGAATAGAATGTCAAGGAATAGAGTAACCATCGGAGGGTATTGAATAGCAGAATAATGTACAAGCCTGTTTGAAGACAATGTCCCCAAGGATGAATGGGCGTAAGCTGGGACTTCCCAGCTCGTTTGCCACGGGATCTTAAATGACAAACAGAATAATGTTAGTGATCTAAGTAGAATGGGAGTTTAATAAAGGTGCACAATGTAATGGGATACAAGCATCTGAAAATAATGGAAGAGGGGGAGTACGAGTATATCGGAAGTCCCACGCAGCTCCTCGTTAACCCCTCACTTCGACTTTTCAATAATATCTGCACTTCCTCGCGTATTAGTCGAATATTTTTCCTGACAGAGAGGAGGTATTCATAAAAGGAAGTAGAGCATGGTAGTGTAGTTAATACTACAACCATTCCGATTGGCTGGCGAGATCGTAAATACACACCGCTCTGACGGTCTCCGTACACACAAATTTTCATATTTCAATTAGCGACATGCTAATATTTCAAAGCTCAACTTTCATGATTAGATTTATGGGATTCCGTAATATTCGAGGCTTGCTGATTAGTTAATTAATTTCATGTTACTTTTATTCTTTTGTATCTTCTTGCAGCAATGAGCATATAGATAAGGCAAGCAAAAGCGATTTACACATAGGCCTCATTCAAGATGTACTCCAATAAATACATATCAGTAGAAATGGTATTGGATATGGGCTTACTTAATCAGCCTTAGCTTACTGTTGAAAGCGGAGAGCTCGGCTTTGAATCCTAAGGTATGAAACAAATCTCTGATTTTACTAGTGGATCATATTAATGATCCATTTTATCTTAAATTCTGCAATGGTGAAAAATTTTGTCTGATTAATTAACATCACGCTTTACTTACAAGTCGAACTAGATGCTTCATTTTCGGTTTTACATAGAGGTAGAAGGAATAGTTAATTGTGGGAAGAAGAAACCGTTTTTTTCTGATTAAATATTGCGTTTTATTTATTTAATTTACAAATTTTATTGCATTACTGTAGGAAAATTCAACACTGTGGTTTGAGGAATTGGATGGGAAACAAATTCACTCATTACATTCTGAGATTTCTTGTTGTATGGTACAAATCTGCCTTAACTAACCGTTCTATTTGATAGGAGATTTTGTGACCAGGCTGCTGTTATTACGATGAGTTCGTAATTTCACAGTACATAAAAACCATAATTTTTTCCTTAGCGAATTTAGTTTCCTGTAAGGTTAATTTACTGATCAAATTGATTTAAAAAACGTAAATCAGAATGAAGCTAAAGGTTGTTATTAACGAGAATTTATTTTCGGCCAATCATATCATGTCCTTGGAACTCATCCATTCATTCTTGTGCCTAGAATTTATCCCTCCGCAGTGTTTTAATAGCGTGACTTGCCTCGGTTAAACTGTATGATGTTTTAATAATTTCTAATACCAAACTTAAATTATTTATTCAAACTGAGACGTTTCCTTGAAAATTGAACATCTTTAATGATAGCATAACGATCAAATTGCAAAATTACGAAGTCGGATGGTTTGATAATCCATGGATGAATTGACAAAAAGTACTATTTAAAAATTGATCAAAAGAAGGATAACAGAAAGGAAGTTTCTCATAAGGGGGGCTCCAGAACTCTAAAAACGTGTCCTTGTAAATGGTTTGGAACCTGGCTTTTGTTTCTTTTGTGGTATGTTTAACTTTAATCCGAACAGGCACCTTTAATTGGGACGACAAATTTATCGTTTTAATAAAATTTAATGAAGAAAATCCTTAGTTGACATTTCGTGTTAGAATTTCCTTACAAGGGAAAAGGGAAGGAACATTCCCTTACTACTAGGAAGAACTTCAGCATGATTAAATATTTCTTTTTCGTAGAGTTGTGAGCAAATGGAAAAAATCAAAATGTCTCATTTTGCTAAGATTTTCAGATGTGAAATTAGTGCTAAGTTAAATATTTTTTTTCAGTTCATCTAAAAGCTAGACGAGATTCTTTTAAGGAGCTAACAGAGCTGAAGTTTTGGATTAACTTTTCTATAGGAATTATCAAATTCTAAGCAACGTCTTCATATTTCAATGTATCTTATTTCTTACCTAATAGTGAACAAGGGATATTTTGATTTGCAAATAATGCCTTCCCACGACTTCAAGTTCTCCAGAAAAAAGTAATATATTGTTACCTGTGTATGGTATGTTATCAGTGTGGTGTATGATGACTTCTTAGTTAACCATGCAGCATGTGATTTAAATTAGGTAAGGTGTAATATTCTTAGCTGAATACTAGCCTATAACAATGTTGATTTTATATCATTGCACGGTCAGTAAAAAAGAAACTGACGCTATAAATAAATTGCTGCCGGTTTATAAAGCCGGTGTGCACACGATTAGGTCAAGCTAATGTATAGCTTTAAGATCTTAAATTTGGTTGGAAAAATTTTAATTTTCGCCCGTTGAGTTTTGAGAACTTTGTTTTTTGTTTACTACTTTACCTAGATTTGAGAACATTCACTGAAGTTCCCCTGTGATTGTTGAAAAAATTGTTAAAATTTTCTATCTACTCCTTATAGAGTTGATTTTTTGATAGTATATTATCAGAGATTTTTAAAGTCAGGATTGAGAATGGTATTCTGATGGGTGGAAATTGTTGTTAGAGTAAAGCTAGTATCAACAGAGGTAGAGCTACAATGGGTAAGAAGACCAAGGACTTAGGAAAGGTATTATTTTAATGGGGAGTGGCAGAGAGGGAGCATGAGAAAGCAGAAAGAGAGAAGCTGATAGAGGGATCTGCAGATGGAGAGGATCTGGCTGTAAGAGTTGACCGAAAAAGGTTGGAGAGAAGAGGGCTGAGCAGGCGCATGATGGGAATCGAGGCGTCGAAGTTGGGCCAAGGGTAAGATCATAGATAAATATTTAAGGGTTTGAGTTGGCTAAAACTGGTCGAATAATTAAAGGATATTGATGAATCCAGTTTGGAATTTAGAGGCAAACATATGGATATGGATGTTGAAAAGATGTGGTTTTGTGTCTACACACAGTTTGAGTCGTCCTTGGAGTTTAATAGGCATGACGAGGCGCATTTGACTATACAATTCTATCGTCAGAGTACCAGGAACCCAAGTCACCAATTCAAGAGCTACCGAATTGTAGGAACTAATGAGTAAGAACTAGACCGTAGAAGCTAATACCCTGCAGGTAAGAACAGTAAACAAAAGTTCCAAACTGGAGAATACAAAGAGTTGAGTACGCCAACTCAACCAAAGTGTAGTAAATAAATCAAGATGAGGAATCAAGAGAGATTAGGGTTAAGAGAGGAGATTGGAGGGAAGGTTACGAACAAATAATGAAATTAAAAACGTGTCTGTTTGTGAAAATACAAAGGCAGTTTATACGAGTCACTTGTTCAAGGGCCCGGGAGGGTATGGGTGCATGTGCACTTTTAAATGAAACGGGACAGTTATAGAAAAAATGAGAATCAATAAGCTCGTCTAGACATGGCAAGTGGGACATTAGGCCGAAAAATCCACGCATTTTCGTAAAGAATTTAATTAAAGGGTAAGCTCGGAAAATGCATAGAGTCAGCCTTCACTACCGACTGTCTGGTTCCGGTAATCGGCAAGTTGTCGATCATGTACAATTAATTAAAATTTAATGGATGTATTTGAATAATTAATTAATCGCTCATTTGAGTTCATCGAAGTTATTCGCATTTAATGAAAGGTAATAGCTATCATTTCCATGACAATTCACAGGGAGGAAAAAGTTAATATCGCCTTCATTATATGAACACATAAGCAACTAGGTATAGAGACACAGATGATATTCTACTCTACTGAACACAAGAAATTTGTCTTTGTCCCTCTTGTTCGTGCGTTATTCTAATTCACCTAGATATTATTCGAGGTGAATGGGCTAATTCAGTTACTTTCCTCCATTACAATCTCACTTTGACTTTTTGGGGATAACTTAAGTACAAATTTCTTTTTTCACCTTCAACGATTAAATGAAAATTGTTTTATGCGTAAAGACAAAGACAAAATAATCCAAATTTGTAAAATCAGAAATAATTGAAATCATCCATGTACATTTTCCAAATTAGAATTTCACTCATCAAGTAGGGGACAAGTTCTTGTTTTGTTCATTAATTCGATTATTCAATACTTAAATTAAAAGAGAGCTTTTATTATTGAATTTTCAAGTTTTCTAATAATGTAAATAAGTTTGTTGTTTTTCGCATTTAATTTGTTTTCCCATGTAATAAATACGGCCTTATTTTAATGAGGACGACATTTTAAAAACAAGTATCCTAAATACAGACACCGGTATCTTTTTCATTTGTCCAGATTCTTATAACAAAGATATTAATTTAGACTATTCATTCTTTGTTGGCTTAACTGAAATTAGATATGAAGGATCTCACCTACAGGCAAGTAGAAAAGTAACTTCCGTAATTATTGCCCTAAGATGTCTACTGAAACTATTTAATAAGTACTATATTCGTATTTCATTAATTAACTGCTAGTTTCAAAACATCTAATTACAAAATTTGTAAATTAACTACCTGTCATTTTCCCATTGGTGGGTTAGTCTAGCATTTAATTTTTTATTGAGCTGTATACTTATTACTGAAACTATTATTCATAGTGCTTGTGACCTCACATCTCCTAATGGTAAGGATGAAAGTAAACGTTCTTTATACTGTCTGGTAATACGCAAAAGTGAATGCTAAAAAATGTCTCAGCATCTATATTCATTTTGTATGGAAAGCTACTACTAATAAAGGAAGTAGTAGTATATTGCGACATTGTGTTCCAAGGTTAGGTTCCTCTCAAAACCTGAGTTAGACTCAAAATCAATAAAGAAATCTTTCTTAATATAGCCGGTATCCTCTTTCTTGCAGATCGACAGCCGGTGATATTTTTCGCCGTCTCTCCCTCCTTCCGCAATGCAGTGCTGAGGATATACCCAATCGAGTTTCCGTAGCACCTACTGAAGACAGTATCGGTTGTCGTTCAGATCCCGTTTGCAGTAGTTCAGACAACAATATTTCAAACCCCGATGATTCCTCAAGCGCTCTAGTTCGAGCCTGTTTTTTTGGTCTTGCCTTGGTTCACTTCGCCGTCGCATTTTGGACTCGAACTTGGATATTTCGATTTGTTCTACTGCTTTTCACAGTTGGAGCACTCGCATTCATCGTCTCCTATATGCAACTTATTCCGATGGTGTTATGGATCCTTAAACTGGGTCTGGAGTATATCAAGAATGTTACTCATCCGGCTGCTCCTAGTGAGCTTGCTCCTGAACAAACTGATGCTGACAGTGATG
This sequence comes from Hymenolepis diminuta, assembly GCA_900708905.1. Taxonomy (NCBI): domain Eukaryota; kingdom Metazoa; phylum Platyhelminthes; class Cestoda; order Cyclophyllidea; family Hymenolepididae; genus Hymenolepis; species Hymenolepis diminuta. The sequence goes on along the minus strand of CAADRB010000066.1, from coordinate 586,337 downwards.
ATGCTGTCTTTAATGAAAGTAGCGAGAAAGGGACCACGGATAGGCGTATTAACGAAGACTATGAAAACTCTACGAGAGGAGAGAATGAAGAGGAAGAATCTATTCTGAATTTAATACTACCGAATCATCTTAAACGGTCATTGCGAAGGATCTGCAAGATCGAACGTCATGTAACTTTGTACTTCTTTCTGAGGATTTTCCTAATACCTCTTGGAAACAGTTTAATGTAGTAAAAGGAGCTAGACTTTAAAGAGCTAATAGGTCCAGTAGTCATGAAGTTATTATTTGTGAGGAGTTATCTCCAAATCAGCCAGATATATCTCAGTATTCGACAATTCGCTGGTTATTTAAAGCCAATCAAAATCATGAAGTTGCTAAGTGGACTGAGGGTTTGTTAAATGCTATTATTAAAAGGTAGTGGTCTCCGAAAAAAAAACTTACATGTCGTCTGGGGAACAAAGAGTTTTATTTCTATTTGGAGGCAGCAGTACTGCCTGGCATTATAGTCTCAATTTTTCGGGGTCCCGTCTGTCTTATTTAAAACAGTGAAACTGTTCAGTTTAAACCTTAGCTCGCCTTTGACTTTTGCACATCTGTTTAGAGAACAGGATTGAAGTGGTTAGAAAAATACTTACAGAACAACAAGTGTGTAAAGAAGCGATTGGCCATGCAACCACTTTATCCTATTTTTTGAGCTCCCGGATGCGTACTTTCATGTAACTATTCCAAATTCAAGGATACTCAACGGAATGAGGAGACAATATTTCCATAAATATAACCTCCAAAATGAAATATTACATTTAAAAGATGGAAATGAATATCAAATTCATGAAAGGTAACTATAAAGCCTCGCTGAACTCATCTCAGTGTACTTGAAACCTATACATTTTTATTGTTCAATTCGTACATTGTATACGATCTTTATTTAAATTGGCTTGGTAATTATATTGTGAATTTTGATAAATGATACAATCCCTTTCCACTGACTCCAACTGTATATGCCAAACCCGGAGACTGAACATTATCTTCTTAGGCAATCAAAATTAATCTTTAAAATGATTTAAATGGGAATCGAATTCTAATACAGGGCGCTATCTTTGTTGTATCTCATATGTTAAGTCCTAATTTGCTATTGGTGCTTCTTTTCAGCTGTACGATTTTGTGGACGATTACTTGGACTACTTAGTCAGTCTGGTGATAATCAGTATGATGGTTCTCATCACTCTTCTCTTCTCTATCTTTCTCATGGTTCAAGTAAGTTATTACCATTTCTTTTGTTAGCAGTTTTAAATGTGATTGGAAGCATTCAGTATTACGATAACATTTATCACTAAAAACTCGTTTGAGAAGAAATTGAGAACGCTTATAGGCTTAGTCAGGATGTCTTATTTTGTATAAAAGTACGTCAAATATATAAAATGGGAAAGGTTCCAACATCTTTAATGCTAACACCCATTGTGTGTCTCCGAATATTAGAACAATTCTTTACATCTGTAGCAAGCAAGCAAGCTCTTCCATTTATTATCCAATAAACTTTCGGTAAGGTCTCTTTGGGCAGTGATTTGCATTAGTTTGTCCTTTATCTCGAGATCTCCTAATTGATTGCAACACAATTGTCCGTTTTTTCTAAACTTCGAAAATAATGGAAATTACGAGACTAAATGAAGTTATCTTTCATTCGTGGGTAGCTTCTGCAGATATAAATGAGCATAGAATGAACGAGAGAGAACTTCTATTTTATTGTCAAATTTACTTTGGGGGAAAAAAACTATTAAAATATGGGAAGGCCATAATCATATTTACCCTCTCTGTGCATGTCTCTGAAATTAGATCCTTTGTAATTGGGCTTTCTCAACTTAAATGTGTTTTGTGAAATCAAATATGCCATTATAAGTTCACATATACTTAGTAATCTTCGTTTACTAAATGTGAATTTCTTTCGTTTCAGATTTATGGCGAAACTCTGAACTTGATCTCCCTCAGTTCCAGTGTTATCAACTCTGCTGTTCAGAGTGGCGCTTTCAGGTAAATCTTCATCATTAAGATTGCCCTGGATATTTTAAATTACATTGGCAGAATAATTCTTCGCAAGAAAAGTTTATGGAAGGCTTAATTTATTTAAGCCATATATCAACTATGGTTTAAGGAATCTGACTTTAAATTACACGCATTAGAACTCCTACTACCTATAAACGAGGTGTCTTGCCTTATATTCTTCGAACCACCCAGAAAAGATTCATTAAAGATATGGTATTTGTTCACATTTTTTACGTACTTGCCGTGCTATAATCAGTTGATTTCATCTTCGTTCTTTCTTATCTGATGAATCCAAGCTTACGCAAACTGATTGTACTCCTAATATCAACTGGCTCGAAGGATTTGATTCTTTTACAAATATACCAGGAGACACCAGTTCATGTCGTACTTTTAGTGAACTTGAGAAAGCAATGTACAGAAGTCCTCTCACATCGGTTGCTGATTGTATGTCAGCAGTACCTGTTCGGTTTATTTTACGTTAATGGAATCCGTATTTTGTAGTTGGCTACCCGACAAAGATCAATTGGGCTCAGCCGCTCGTTCCGCCGTGAGCAATGTTCACCAATTCGGCAGAACATTCATTAAATCGAAGGTGCCGGCCTCTCATTTAATAAGTTTAGCATTTTTATCTAGTTTCCTTAATATTTAAAGTCGCTTTATACTTTCTTTCACTTAGTTCAATTCCCCTTGTAAACACCCACTCACCTAATTATAACTACAACAAGCATGCTACTTGCAAGTTATCAGTAGTTAGTAATTTATAAATCACCAAATAGTGTGCTATTTGTTATCTTGTATTTGGAGGTAAATACGATATCATTTTCTTCCTTTTAGGTTGATGAGCTATTTCATGGAAACTTGTCAAATAAAAGTGATATTGAAGAACAACTGCTAGAGCTCTGGGAACGAGTGTGCATGCAGTTCTTCCAAGAAGTTTGTTGATTTGAGCTAAATTTATGCTAAACACAAATTTGTTTCTGATTCACCTACTTTTTGTAGTCAAATAGTACTGAAGCTCTTGTACCACAACAGGCGGCCAAGTCAAGCTTCATATTGACAGGAGAACTTGCGGGAAGTCTTAACAATGCTACGCAGAATATATCCTTGGGAGTTTTGAAAAAGCGTATTGTTCACTTGTTCTTTTCTCTTGGTGGATTTGACTATCATGACGTAAGTTTAAAGAAAAGTTTTAACAATTGATTTTCATCCAGGATATCAAAACCAATAATATTAACATAATCGTTCGAATCCTTCAATCACGATGTCTCTTCTAAATACATTTCGGAGATCGGTTTCATTATGCTTGATTACGGCGAAAAGTCATATCATTTAGAAAATTAATTTAGGAAAAGGGAATAGTCACACCTACCTTATTTTCTTCGCTTTTAGTCTGCAAAAGTTGATTTAGCTGGATTTGAAATTAATCAACCTAGCTGTTGGCGGTATTTTATGGCACGACTTCAGCGTGACAGTCGGGCAAGTCAGGGGTCACGAGATCAATGCTTATCGGTACAAACCCAGTTACGTGGCCAGTGACAGGACTCGCCAATTCTGGTCAACAGGAGAGGATAGAATGCGAGTTTCTCATAAGAGGATCCTGGATACCTACCGTCTACTAAAGTCAAATGTAATGAGCACTTTCTGTTGGAAGGCTTAATCGAATATTTTAGAATTTTAGTGGTTAGAATTTTACTTGACCACTTTTGCTTCAAGATTGTTTGTAACGGATATACGGTATATCAATCCCTATTTTAATGGGATTCAGAACTACAGTGTGTATTTTTCTTCTCCTTGACCTAATCTATTTCCTCGTTTTCTGCGAATAAGCCCAACCAACCTGTTTTACTGTGTATTTATCTGAAATTGGTACTGGAATAATCAGACGAGACTGAATGGTCTTGTTCATTTATACATTTAGATCGGTTGTGCAGTCATTTATTATTCATTTGCTTGTTTTAATTTGCTCTCAAACTTGCATGGAAATTGTACGTAGTCGTTCCGGTCATAAATATTGCTCTGAACCACAACCTACACGTGTCTATTTACAGTGTAATACCGTGTATCCATGTGAATGTTTACTGTCTATGCACTCAGATCCAGGCATTCCCAGATAAACTGGAATACAAACATCAAGATGGAGAATTATTCATGTCATCATGAAATTCATAATCACCTATCTAAATGTATAGAGAGTGCTATCACCCCGCGACAAACAATTAGCTTTAATCTATATTTTGATTTATATCATATATATATCAATCTATATTTTTGATTGCACAGCAATCATTTAATAGATTTGAAGTATCCTTTCTAGGATGTTTTTCATTCATTTTATAGAATAGACTTGTTATAATTTGAGCTTTGCCGGCACCCTTTCATCTCTGACCCTATTTCATTTTAATTTTCCATTGGTAGACAAAGCAGAGCATGAAATAGTCTCTCTCTTTTCTTTGTTATTTACCTTTTTGGGTGGTTTTTGACTTTGTCGGTGATTATCTTGTCTTTTACCAACCGTTTTTGGGATTTCAAGGCGGCTTCAGATGTCTCAATTTATTTTCTTTAAAGCTTTAGACGAACTGCCAGTCTTTTTCCTATTTTTTTACTCCGCTTTATTAATCATTGTAGGTAGGGAAAAGAGAAATTGAGTGGTTAACTGCACCTATGCAGCTAGGTCAGGAGCTACGAAATAGTGCTCATAAGTGCACACCCAGTGATGTGAATGGTCATCTACAATTTTTAATTCTGATCGGCCAAAAAGAATCAAAATTCGGGCTTCTCATAATAACAGCTCCAGGATACTCTACCTGTGCGCAAATCGTGTTTTTGATATTTCTCCTAATGGGCTTGAGTTTATAATTAAATCTAGAATATGACGATTAGCCAATATGAATACGTAATTCGTTTGTTACGATAAAGTCTGCACTTAAAATAGGTAAGTTTTCCGCTAGGAAGAGAGCATTAGCTATCTTTTCAGTCTCTAATCTGCCATATTTTCCTGCTCTTGGTTAAATATTTATAATGGAAAACCTACATTAAGAAAAGCTAGAATCACCTCTATAAAAGGCTGTTCTTCTAATAACTAACCACTTTGCCGGTTGAAATGCTAATTTTTTATTCATAGTGACCACTGAATGGGAATTAGCTCGGTATTATTGATAAATTCAAAATCCATAATAATAGAGTCCTATTCATGCCATTTCTACTCTTAACGCCAAGGGGCCTGTCGAGCTTGAGAGTTGGCTAAAATATGTCGGTCTCTCAGGAAATATTTTTCGGGAGATTGTGAAGTTTTTCCCACATACTCTTATTTTTCGTTTTTTTTCTCTTTTTCCTGTTTTTTTTACACGAGGGCTAACGTTATCACACAATTGCCTACTTGAGAACTTTGATATTTATCTTGTAGATATCTGTTCTGCCACGCATGAATACCTTTCCCATGACTGTCCGTTTGTCAACACTGTTTTCTACAGTATTCTTCTGTTTAGATATTTGTGTTTTGTCTTACATTGCATATAAATTTTAGACCGAACATTTCTTATGCACTTTAAAATATTTCTTTAAATTTGATAGAAAAGACTTATCCTAATTGAACCTTCGACTATCTTGTAAATTTGATTTGATTATGATTAGATAATATACATTGGCTGCATATTATATAATAAAGACGTCATTTGAGATCTGCTCTCCTGAGCTCAAGTTCAAGGTAATGTTCATTTAGAAGTTTTTTAGTCGATCAAAAGTTTTAAATCGGATTCAGAGGTTTTTTATAGTTATTTAAGTTTGTTTTTTTGAATTAAGAAAAAATGGTCCTGGAATTCAATATCCAATTAAACTAATAAATCGCGGACTTCAGGAACGTTAATCTTCACCTAAATTGCATTTAAAATTGCCTTCAATCCGATTAGCAGAGATGAGAGGGCTTAGGACTAATCACCGTGACTATAGTTTCAAAAACTATTCTCTATTTGAACTTATTATGCCAGGTTGAGCTAAGTATAGATGTTTTCATATTGTCCTCAAGTATGTTATTAACTGCCCATAAAATCCTATTAGATTATGTGATACAGAAATTTAATTCCACTTTAAATATAAACGCAGCAGAGTATATTAGAGCAAGCGGGCAATATAAACCAACAAACTATCGTAGCTACTCACAATCGACAAATGAATTAAAAAATACCCCTCTCACCTTAATTTTCTCGACTCTTTAAAAGAGGGATGTTTTCTCCTCTTTCCGGATAGATTAGGGTAAGTAGGTAAATGAGTGAAGGGTAGAGGAGGGTAATAAAAAATTCATGGGTGAGTCTGGTATGGGCTTATCACAAACATTAGTAAAATAGCTCACCACAGCAGCACCTACTTTAACTGCGACGGGACGTCTATTATTTGAGTGAACAGGGAAATCAACTACTTCATGTTGGAATGCCAGATGAAATTGAATTGGAATATTAATCTGCTGGAAAGATAAGATGGAATTAAGAAAAAGTCGAGAAGTCATTTTGTTAATATTCACGATGACCAATTCGTTTTGTTATCTTTATTATTACTTTGTCTTCTTGTTAATAATTAGTTCGTGGGTATTTATTGTGGAAAGTTTCGCAAACTCTGAGTAATCTTGCATTGCCACTCTAGAAATTACTGAGAAATATAAGGAAATGATTTAGGTTGCTTATAAAATATTTTACTCATACATTTTTGTTGACAAATAGCAGTTTTTTTCTATAATTTTCGGCGGTACAACACGGAGTTGAGTCTCTGTTGGTTAATAGTTTCAAATCTATTCTAATAAGAGGAATGGAAAATCAATATATCTATTTTAAGTACTTACCTTTGGTAGAACTTTTGTTAATCAGTATTTAAATACCCAAGCATTTCTGATATATTAGAGATGTCGGCATAATTCTGCTCAAGTTATACTTCTATCTTAATTTGCACTCCCTTTTTTCTTTTAGTTGGTGGCCTATTTCCACGAAAATGTAGGCGAAATAATGAACGTGGTAAATCCACTTTGGCAAATTCTTAGTTCGCATGCCAGTTTCATCTCCTCGCTATTCATGGGCACCGCTTCCCTCTTGCTAACTGGTGGATCAGTCGTTCTCAACTTCTCTTTCTCGTTTGTAAGTTGATATTTGTTTAATACGTCTTATTATCCTGTTAATATGAATCCAGCCCATATTGAGAGCTACATATATATAGGTAAATAGTTCTAGTAACGTGCTTAATTAATAAAAATAGATCTATCGGTAGAGATAGAATACACATTGAACCAAATTGGAAACATAGGCTTCAAGCCCTAAACCTAACTCTTTATATCCCTTCTGTTTATGGGCCTTGCACTGCAAATTAAATGACTAATAATTATCGCATTGCCGTTTGGTAAATGACTTGTTTTACATCTTGTTTTGTAGCTCATCTTTCTCTCTACGCTCTTCTACCTCCTGGCTGCGAGCGAACAGACATATTTGCCTTTTGACTTTATTGTTTCTCTGACCCCACAACGTGGAGAGGCCTCCCCTGTGGTACTCTTTTTTTACGCTTCAGTGGAGGGTGCTGTAGCCAGCGTTGTGGTCACAACTCTCAAAAGAACTATCTTCTATGGAATGTACACCGTTCTCACGCATACTCTCTTCGGCTTGGATATCGTTGTTCTCCCTTCAAGTAAATTAGCATCACCAAAATATGTCGGTTTGCAAGAGCCGGTACCGAGTGTTCTCTTTTTCTTAAAAAATTATCTAAACAACACCGGATTTTCTGCCTAATTAATACCGCATATTCCCGAGTCTGTTTACAAACTAGCTAAACAGGCCGACCATTCTTTGTCTTGTCTACCGCTTCGAAGACCACTGGTTTTATATAGGCCTATTGGTCAGACCTTAAGATATAATCCAAATAGATTATACGGTATCCTATTTCATAAACACCACTCTAAATGTTTAAAATATGAACTCTTATATTTAACTTCCTTAATATTTTAACCGTCTTGTCATAAGACTTGAAGTATTTTACCAAAATAATATTAGGGTACTTGTGTACGAAAATATATTGTATATAATTAATTAATGTAGCCCACGCCTAATTAACAGTGTCCTCGAAGTTGAACTTTATCATTCCACTTTAATCACTCCTAGTCTAGGCATACGTTAAGATCTTCCGGTCTGAAATATCCATAATTACCTGACAAAGTATTAAATTCAGTCAAATAATTCTAATTCAGTACTTTCCACTAGGAGTGTCTTTTGTATTTCTTATTTATATTTGAACTTAAATAATAAGTTCATTTATTTAAAGATCGTATCCGATATACCAATTGGACAAAAGGATGTATAGCTTTCAAATTCTGGTATATTGTAGAGGGGGATCTGCGAGACTTTGTGATTAAATTTTCTACAATGTGACATTCTTTTCCAGCTTCGTCCTGTAATGTTTGGTTCTGAAGGTCATACTTCTCTTCAATTTAGAGGAAAGCCCTGAGCTCGGAATAACTGTATGTGAACACATAGCCGGCGGCGTTAAACATTAGAAGAACGGTTGCATTGGAAATGTCTTCTTTACAAGTTAGTTGTATCTGATAAGAATTTTTAGCCAACATAGTTGATCTTATTCGTTGTTTTTTTCATTCAAATGTTTTTCCATGATTAAAAACTTGCGAAAGTGAGACCCAGCTTGTCTTGTTACTGAACTTCAGAACATCATCGCTTGGCTAACTTGCGTCCAATACTTTTACTGTGTTATATGACAGAGTCGTTGATGTAGTTACTATCGGAGAAAATACATCTCTACCTTTATGATGTTAATTCAAGACTAAGTAGTTTGCTAATTCGCGAGCTCCACTACTCCCACTGCATGTACTCTAGATATTTACTGCCCAAATTCGTCAATGATACACAGTTGTTTATTTATTTGGTTTTACGATACAATGATTTCAAATGAATTTAAGTCATAGTTATCGTTTATCTGTAAGTTTTCAAATCATAGTATATACTCATCTTTATGTGCAGGTTAACACACTGTTATTTCAATCCTCAAATTTCTTGTTTAACACTATTCTTCAAGTTCGACTAGAAGTTATATTAGAATTGTATTTGTCTCTTGATGACATCCTTTGCATTTATTTCATTGCTCAATACTCGTGACATTGTCATATATATCTACTTTCCGTTGTTTTTCCTTTGCCATTTCACTTCCTGATCACTTTTTAACACCTCACTCTCAATAAACAGGGTTTCCTGCCCATTGTCATTCTAATAATTGTTTTATTGCTAATATGATGTATTTTTGTCCCTCACTCGATGTGACCAATCATAATTCCATTCAATCTTCATTAAGATGGAACCTTGCCTATTGTGTGTTTACCTTCTTCTCATTCTATTCTTTTTCACTATTGATTGTATTCGCTTGAGTAGGTATAGAAAAAAACTGACGAGTATAGTAGCAATTATGAAGAGTATAGGGGCTGTTGGTACAAGTTTGGATTATGATGAACTCATGTGAAGCACTTCTCTCAACAAAATCTAGTTTATTATCTTTTTTCATATATTTTTATTATTCTGTTAATTTTTTTACATGTAAATGTGCTTAAGGATTAATAAGTTGAATGGAAGAATGGAAGTGGATACAAAATAACTGAGAAGTAGGAGAATTAGAGAGATTCTATCTAATCTGAGTTCGGACCCTTAGCAGTTGTCTTCGTGATTGAGTTTTTTGTAGCATTACCTAAAATCAGTACTACAGTCCATTACCCTTAGGTTTTGAGTTCCTATCAAAAATTGCGATAATTGACACCTAAAGCAACAATTCTGAGTGATCGCCATGGTTCATTGTATCATATCCTGAGATCAAAATTCTGGATTTGACTCATTGGCTTCTGTACGAGTCCTCCTCCACGATATTAGGAGCCTATTGACCAACTGATGAATTTGGTTGGTTGTCGAATGTTAAACCATTATACAGTACGCTCTGTCTTCAAATGGTCAGGATACACTTAGAGGTATATCAGCTAACATTAATTCAACATAGCAGGGTCCACCAGAATTTACTCAAGGTGAATTCTATGATTTCAAACGTCAAATACGATTTAAAATGCGTATCAAAAATATGAATTTTACAGAAGGTTGTATTACTTGAAATATTACATTTATTGGTCCTGAAAATTAAGAATTTTCTGAGTAGTCATTGGTGCCTCTTCTTAGATGTTCGGAGGCATTTAACTTTAAATACTTTGGGGGAGAGGCAAGCTGTGCCGGGTGCCGTTCAACCTTGCATTTTACAAACCCATTCACTTAGTAGATGAAAGAGTACATTTGGAAATGCAAGATGGTGGTTAATCCTATCAAATCTCACTTATACCGTGATTAACCCCTAGTGCTTGACCATCTGATAAACTCCCATTGAGACGTGGCGACCTGAGTATGATTGACTTTCCTCTGTTGTTAAGTTTGTCTAAGTAGTCGTAATTGATGCTGTATACTAGGATGTGATTTAGTTAAGACGTACTTTATCTGAGGTATTCCGGATCCTTGTATATACTTCCCAATTCCTTACATCTATAATATCAGCTTTGCAGCTATTATACTTCAAAACTTTTAGTTAATGCTCTTTTTCAATTGCGCTATATTGCGTATTAAAATGATGGTACGCACATTGCGTCTCTGCTGTTTACTCGAGTTTATCGTCGCATCTCATGTCTCTTTCGGTTTGGCGCCAATTCCACATTCGTGTTCACGTCCAATTATAGTGAGCGCACCAAAACACTTTTCGGCTTTTGCTCTGCCAACATTTCTGATTTTGGATACCTTCAGATTCGTGACAAAAGTTAATACGGCTATTAGTCGGAATGATGAGTAAACATCGTTATTTTGAATTTGGAAAATTTGTTTTTGGGAAATTATTTCGTGAGTTTAAGAAATCAAGAAACGGGATCAGAAGGTACGAATAAAGAGGAATGGCTGTTGTACGAACTAAAACTCTATGACACAAAACATCCGTATTTTTATAATGCTAACCTTCGTTATTAGATGCGCCTACATTCAAAAAGTCATGACTTTTGCAGTCTATATTTTCACTGTAATATAACTGTACGTAGTCATTTATGTAGTCCGCAGTATTGTTGGGTGTTAAGGGCCAGAAGGAAGAAGGCAGGAAACTACGACTAGATAATTAAGGAAGGCAATGCTTATTCAGATTTGGATCAAAAGGAAATGACTGGCTGTCCACTTAGCTAATAATGCAACAGCAGCGAGATTCCATTCTCTGGCTCTGGCGTAGAAACCCAGTATTCGATATAGCAGAGAGTGAGGGATGATACCTGTGAATTTTGTTCATATGCAAAGAGTTTTCGAATCGGCCTCCTAATACCCATTGTTGACGTATATTTTTGTCATAGTCATGCTCGTAAGAATATTCTTAATGCCACATTTAAAATTTCCCGAATGATTTCCTTAGTAAACGAGTTTAAGGTATCATTGAAACTACAGTACAAGCACCTCCACGTGTAACCTTTTAATATTCCTTTTTTTACTTTTCAGTTATTGCTACAATCCTGGGAGCAATACCACTGATGGGCACATATTGGGCAGTGCTTCCGGGTGTCGTGGAACTGTGGTGTCTCCATGATTCCTGTTGGCTGGCTCTTCTGCTTCTCCTCCTTCACCTCCTTCCCTGGTACTTCCTTGATACTGCACTCTACACGGAAATCAAGGGGTGAGTTTATCACCCTTTACTGCTAATACAGGCGTTCGGTTTGAGAGTTCTCTAATGACAAAAGGTAATGTAGATGTGCGTCGAATAAAAATTATTTCCACAGGTCAAGGCCCATTGTTGCTTTCATATAACCAGAAACTCCATCTCTCTAGCGTTATTATTGATAAAATTTCTTCAATTGGTCATACATTCTGCTTAACTATATTTTTTGTCAAAGAAAAAATTGAGATTATAAGCGGAAGGCAGAATATTACCTTTACCTGTTACTATATCGGTTATCGATTTATCAGTATCTGATTTACATTTAGACACATGTACAGATCACATTGACTCTGATTTTTCTATCATTTTCCTAGTCCTAATCTTAGAAGTATCTATTTGCTGTTTTTCAAGTACTATTGTATGATTTGGGACTCATTGTGTTCTTACTTCATATAGCATCTCATCAATACGCCTCCAATACCTGTCCCATATTTGGATTGGACCGTATGCTATGACTTCGCTTCTCCTTTGCCGAAGACGTGCTTTCGTGCTTGCAAAGAAGCCCTGACAAAACGTTTTCGTGTGTATTCACTCTTATTCTGGCGTTTTTTATCAATCGAGAAAGTAGCTCTATAACCAGTCTGCTGTCGTTCTAACTGCATTTTTTTAAGGCCATATTGCATTCCCTGTATGAAGGAAGGTGTCATTATTTAATTTTAATTAATTGTTTCATATAATTAAATGTAAGTACTAAAATTCTTTATAAAATACAGAATGATTGTGAGGTAGTTCTCCATTTTTAAAATAAAATAATTTGATTGATGATCAGTTAATAGGACATAGGAAGAACACTGATTGTATAAAGTTTTATCTGACGTTTAATTTCATTTAAACATCCTCCTGCAGTTCCTTAAGCAGCTTGGCACTTCATTAAAGAGTCGGCAACTTTGTTTTCCTTAACAGTTCTTTGTGATCTTTGCGTTGATCCGAGAATGTGCTTCTATAATGATCCTTCACTATCTTTCCATTCGAAAAGTTGGTTTCCGAACCTTATAGTGAGCCAATAAGTTGACACGTTCTTTACATGGAGTTATTTTTCTTTTTTATCTTTTGTTTCATAGCTTCCATTTATCTGCCTAAAGAATACGGACGCGCATAAATTTTCCTTTAATTTGTCATTGCCCATTACAGCACACTTGACTGCTATTTCTTATCCTAATTTTATTTTCCGACTCTGTAAGGGAAAAGAAATTTTGCTCCAAAAATAAACTTAATGACTGTAGGTGGACGTGGGCGTGCGAATCGGTTCATTAGGTCTTCCTTTAACTTCCCCATTCTCCCCTCCCCCTCCTCATTGTCATCTTCATACCTGACTGTGCACACGCTTGCTTTTTGAGTCCCTTTACGACACCTCCAAGGTGTGTTTCCTATTCACTCCCCCCTTTATTCCACTTTCCCTCCTCCACCTTTTCCCTTCCCCTTTTTATTCCCTTTTCTGTCTCTTTTTCTTACCTACTAATACAAGTGTGTATGCTCATTTCACTTTAAGGTAGATAATTAAGTTGTGCTCTCATTCTATTTCTCTCGCTTTGTTTCCGCCCTTCTAAATGCCGGGTGTTTGTACGTCTTAATAGAGCCTAACTGCTCAATTAAATCTCCCTTTTGCGAGCATGCTCACATACGGCTATCATAACGTGTTTGAAGACGGAATCTCCCATATCGGCAGTAGAGAATAATTAATAGAGGGCATTTAGACTATTTTGGGAGTTCCATTTGCGAAGGTTCAGTTAGCTTCTTTCATATCCGTGACAAATCTAATGAACATAAAAGAAACGTATAGTATACGGTTTTATGCTTCACACATCCATGAGCATGCAGCTCTTGTACGTTTGAAGGAAGCGACATTTTAGCGAAAAATTTATTTTTAAATAAGTGAAACTATTTGCATTATAACATTAGTATTAATAACCCGTCCACTTGTTTATAGATCATATCAAAGATAAGAATAGGACAAAGGGGTGTATAACTTTTAAATTCAGACGCATTGAAGGGGGATGTCTGCGGAATGTCACGATTACCTTTCGAACACTTTACTAACCTTTTCGGTATGATTTTTTCTGCTGCCTTGACTTGCAGTGTTTAGTTATGAAGGAAGATTTTTTTCGATGACGTGTATTTTCTCCTTAATCCACAGAGCAGCCTTAATTTCAGATTGATCATAAGGAAACTTACATTTTTAGCGACAGATTAAAGAAGTGCTTGCTTTGCCAATTTCTTCATAAACTTGATGTAAAGAAATTTCCTAAAGTTAACAGCTCACTAACTTTTAAGCAGTAGATAATAGTAATCGGGTAAATAGTGCCAATATTGCGGCTGTCGCTTAAATGTCCGATTGAACGATTTACTTGGAGTCAATAACCATATGATACAGTAGTAATGCAGTGGATCTACCATGTGATCGATATATTCGTGATTTCACGCGGTGTGTTCATATTGGCTATATGATTTAAAATCGTCAAATATGCAAAATTAACACATCAGCTCCACAATTTGATGAAATACTTCAGGTAACCGGAGGCGATTAGTAAGCCACTCTAACTTATTCGCTAAAATTTAAGAAATATATATCCGATTGTTCGTTTTTTTTAAATTTGAATTAAAGTAAAAATTTTGTCAAAAAAACATTTATTTAGTGTTCAACATAGTCACCATTTTTATTAATTACATCTTCCCATCCTGTCATTAGCTTTCTGATTCCTTCTTCATAGAATTTAGCCAATTTAGACTCAATAAAAGAAACTATCTTCATTTCCACCTCTCCTCTTGAAGTAAGTCTTCGTCCCATTAAATGATTCTGTAAGCTCCTGAAAAGATGGAAATCGGTTGGTGTAAGATCGGGAGAATATGATGGATGATGCACGACTTCCCAACCAAACTCTTCAACGAGATTTTTGGTTGCTCTTGAAGTGTGAGGTCTGGCATTGGCATGGTCACTCCTTTTCGATTGATCAAAAAGGCTGTTTTTCCTGCTTTCCGTTAACTGCTTTTAGCTGCTGCCAGTAAACTTCAGATGTTAATGTTTGATTGTCACTCATTAGTTCATAATAAACAATTCCCTTCAAATCCGACCATACACATAAAGAATTTTTTTTCGGGTGCAGTCCACTTCTCGGTTGTGGAATTGGCTTTGAACCACTGTCTTTAGCGCTTGAAATTGTTGTAAAGGATCCATCACTTCTCGTCGCTTTCAGTTATGATTCGGTTTAAAAAAGGTGCCTGAAGTTCAGTTCACGAGAACGCAGTGAAAGACAACAGGCCACACACTGTTGCATGTAGATCGTGTGGGAAGGGGGGGGGGGCATTTCCCAGCCAAGTCTTTTCACTTCCCTATATATGGTCATATGGCTTACGTTAAAGGTTTTGCTCAATCCTCTAATAGTGCAAGTTGGATTTTCATCAATGTCAACTTGCAATTGCTCAGAATTGAGTTTTTTGAGCATTCTACTCTCGGTTTGTCTTTCAGGGTGAAGTCATCCTTTTTGAAATGTGGAGGTGAAAATCACCTGCAGATCTTTTCATTCACAACATTTCCATAAGTCTTTTTGCTGCCGAGCTTGCCATATTTGCTTGATGAAATTCAAACAGTAAAATATGCCTGATATGCCCCTTATTTGGAGTGTACATTAGGGCTAGAAATAGTTATTAATAATGATAATTATCACACAATCTGAAGTAAGACATAATATTTTATTAATTACCATAGACAAACGTACAACATTAACAATCTAAATTGAAGTAATCGTACCCTAAACGCAGCTCAAAAATTGGACAGGACTTCTATTACAATCTGATATATGTAATTATTCATCGAGCACTCTCGCATAGCAAGACCTTATATTGGCTTCTGTACATAAAAAATAACTATGAAAGAGTGGTTGTCAGAGCTCAGGTATTCCTTAATACCTGGCGTTGGCGACTATTGGTTGTCCTTTTATAACATGAACATATCACCTTTTTATTGCACTCTTGAGTGTAGGTGTAAAATTTGCTAAGATTTCCATGTTTTGTGAGCGTTTTTTTGATTAGAGCCTGGATACCGAACTCTTAAAATCTTTCAAATTTGGCAATTAAGTGGCATTTATCTGCCAGCTTGTCTAATGGCTCGTCACCATTTTTCATTTTTACTGTTAATGTTAAAATATGACTCGCCTTTTGAAGACTTTTCCCAAAACATCTAGCATCTTATAGACAAACAAATGCTATGAAAGCCGTGTCTACCATTCGATAGTTCTAATGGTTACAATTTTCTAGCAGAAATCGTAAGACTAACCTAAAATTTTCATTTAATTGCATTTTTTCTGGCCACGCAGAAAGACTTGAGTTATTTTTTAAGGCAAATTTTATGATTGCCTTTGGTTCAACTTCTTTTTTTTCAGTTTTGCTTACAGGCTCTTGAGGTTTCTTTGTGGTTCTCATTTCTATTCTTGCTTACTAATCCCTTTCATAATAGATTAAACCTTTTTCCATATTAGGTAAATTTAAGAATCCAAGGAATAAACTTAACTTATGTTTTCTAAGCTAGATTAATGCTTGCCAATGCGTTTTTGTGCTATTCACTTAGGTCATATCTTCTCATTTTCATTTCCAGGTTTAATTGTTCTTGTGGTTTTTTTTCACTGTTTAGTGAGAGGAGAGGAGTAGTCAGTGGGATAAGCTACATTAATCTACCTCTCCTCCTTTTTCCTCTTCTCTAATGGAAAGTATAAAGTGGTTAATGAGAACATGGAAAATGCCCCACTCACTCTACGTACTTTTTTCAGCGTCCATGCAATATTCACTTATAATGAAGTGCCTTTCAATGGGTTCTTTTGACTGTGAAACGTGGATTAAATTACTTCGGGCTGTCGCCAAATTGCTTAAAATTGGGATTTTGTTTTAGGCTGCCGTTAATTTGCTTTATTGAGCAAAAATTTTTCCGATAATCTCCCACCATCGCTTCACGAAAATTTGACACTGTGCTACTTAAAAGTCTATTTTCCGCAAAACTGAATTATGAATCTTGTTTTCGTACATCATGATAATTTAAACGGTATTTTTGTGAAACCATTTTTGTGTTCGAATGATTCCGTAATCTAGGCATCTCACTTCTCTTTACTCAAAGCGCATGTGTAAAGTAATTATCAATTTTCATTCGCCTCTACTTTGCGATGAATCCCCACTGATGCTTTGTTTTCACTTCCCCTTTCCCTTTCCCTGTTTCACTCTACGTTCTTTCTCTCTTTCTTGTATTTGCACTGTCACCCTCCAATACGCCCGGGTCTCCTCTCAGTCTTCGGTGTTCTGATTTGGAAAAGACTGTTGTCTTCTAGCTATTAAAGGTGATATCTCAGCTTACCAGAGTCTAGTTCCGACATATTTAGTGACCACAATCCTTTCTGATCGAAGAATTCGCGTATTGTTTCCCCACAAGGTTGACTGGGGTTAATTTTTCGTGAACGGATTCGTGTCTACGGGTTTTATGGCTTTAGTCCTATACACTAACGCTATGCTACACTAAAGGATCCCCCGAAATATTGATGACTGCAAAAACTCTTAGTTTCAAAATCTTAGTTAGTACTAGATTTAGCTAATATAGCTGCTCTTTTGATAAAATGGGTAAATGTACCAAAGTGGATATGGACATCTCTTCAATTTACCCTTTAATTACATGAGCTGTAATGCAAACAGCAAATAATTAAATTTAGAAATCAGATCCCAAGTTTTGAACTCAATCGTCCAACTTGATGAATCCAGAATTCAAATTACATGAAGCTCTTGATTCTTTTAATACCCTCCTCTTCGCTCTTTATTTGAACTTTCTGGTGTATCAATACCTATTTTGGGCTTCTCAATCAATCTTTGGATTTACTAATCTGTAAATTCAATTAAAGAAAAACAGCGTTTTTCTCTTCGTTTTTATGGCAACGAAAAGATTATGTGGTGAGGGGGGGAGAGACAAATTAAAGCACTCAATAAATCCCTCACTAATAATAATTTTCGACATCGCACTTAGAGACTCAAGATATAAGCAAAAAATCGTAGCTTTAATACCTCCGCTCCTGTCGAATCTGTCCATCTTAATTGCTGCTGCTGCTGCTGTTTGACTTCCTGTCTAGTTTTGTGAAAATAACCATCGCCCATTTAAATGAGAAAAAAACAAAACACAAGTAACTTTGATAATTACGCAATTTTACTAATAAATAACACATTCGTCTTGATGAAGTTAATATAGATCACTGCTTGTTTAATATACCAACTCGTTTCTACTTATAAGGGTACTAAGAGGTTACTTCGCGATCTTATTTTGTTTATCGATTTATCTCAATTTTCTCTATCACATATTGAGCTTCAATATGACTCATGTTTCATCGAGTTGCTTATCAAATTTGTCTCAGTTTTTGACCGACGCTTATTGAGCTGCGCTTGGTTTCATCCGCTCCCTTTAGCTGCTTGTCGAATTTTCACATATTTTAGGCATTGATCAGTCCTGCCTTATCGCATTGAAGCATTCTAGTTATACCTTCTGATAGGAAGCCGATAAAACAGGGTTTATGCTTTGTCTCAGATTAATCAACTCCTGCATGTTGTCTGCACGTCGCCCATCAGCCTTAAAAATGCTCGGGCGCACATCACTCCTGACAGTTTGACAGTTATTTGGGACTAAAACTGTTATCCGTCTAATGGTGTTTTGATCCCCAGAAACCTGAAGTAGGAAGAAATTGTTTCTATGTAAGGTCTTTGCTTATCTATGCAACTGTCTTGGGTTAGCCACTCTCTTATCTCTCTGGTTCTGAGTCAACTGCAGTCTGACGGTACTTAGTGGGCAAAATAGATATATCATAGCTGCAGAAACTAGACCTCTTGGGATTACCACAACATAGAAGAGCCGTACTTTCCAAAACCTCTCTCAATTTCTCATTCTTTAAAGTTTCTGTATCCTTCCTTTATCATGATGAAGTTCCTACAAGCTTGGAATTGCAATGACCCAACCTAAACAATAACCTTTTTCACATTAGAATCTTGATTCATATTAAATTTAGATGAATATGCTGATTTCCATAACGATTCATTTAAATTGAACAAAATTAATTCCACTAAATATCTTGTTATATTAACTCCGCTTATTTATAACTCTCTCAAACCTTGAAGTTATTTTGGCCATCATAAATTTATTCCTCTCTGATGGCTGAAATCCTACCTTTAAAAGCCATTAAAGGGGGAACAAGGGGAAAAATTAAATGCGTGAGAGCTGTGCTCATTCTGGAGTTTGGGCGGTGTCGGAATTCGATGGTTCTATCACACAACCTATCCCCCCTTCTCATATGCTCCCTCTGCTGGACCATGGCTTAATTGACATGATACGATAGTCCTGTTTGCAAGATTTGCTTAGTCTTGCACGCAAAGATTCATTGGATGCTTTATAAACGGAGATTTATGCGTTACGATTGCTTCTAATGTCTCCTAAGCATAAATTTGAATTTTCTATTCAATCAAAAGTGGGATTGTGATTAAAAATCCCAGACAGTCACCAAAAGGTAACTTTTAGGACGCGTTTAAAATTCGATAGCACAGGCTAAGTGATTAAACTGTTATCACTGTGCTTTGCAAAGTGCATTTATTGATTTCATAATTTAAAGGCTGTTTCAATTTGAATACAAAATGACACGGATTTGAATTAAAGGTTAAATTTATTTGTATAACAGGATATCGCAATGATCCGTAGGATCAATAATTCAGACATTTTAAGGTGAGATGGGGGGGGGGGGAATGCAATCGGTAGAATTAGAAAGTCGAAGTAGTTATGGGAATTTAATAAAGGTACGTAAATTCCTCCTTGTACTAAGAATGAATGAAGAAAATCAATCAAGAATTTATGCCTCTACATAGATGAATGATGAACGCATTCGAACGCGTAACCAAGACAACCACCATCCAGAACCAGAGATAGGTTTTATGCCAGGGAGGATTCGTGTCTCAAATGTAGAAATTGAGAAGTTAAGAAGTACGAAAAGGAATATCAAAGAACCCAAGTTGAAGATTACAAAGGTTCTCCTAAATGTTTTAATTTTAAAGTTCATTATTAAATTAGTTCCTCTCGAAAAAGAAAAAGACATTTTCTTCAATACAGCCTTGTTCTCCTGCTGTTTTTTCTCGAAACTGCCGACTTCGTTTCTCCTTTTTCTGCTATTTTTGCAGTAACACTCCACTTTTACAAGGGTTTATGACACCATTGTATGATAAATGGAGTTTTAGTTCACTTGGGCAATGGGTTAGTTTGAATAAATCGGTGTAGGTTGCGTAAAATAGGGTAAAGTCAACTGTATCTGTTATTACTTGATGGATCTAACTGCATTTACGGCAGTTATTTTGCTAAAAGTTCAGTTCTTATGCCTCGAAGATACTTAGTAATTGAAATTACCGTTGGTAGACAAAGAACAGACTACTTAATTTACTATTTTCTGTATAAAGAATAAGACTTCGGCTTAGGTGAAATGTTTAAAACCTGACTTATTCTTTTTGCCCACGATTTTTTGTACATCTAATTGCCTACTTAATTATTTCGTAACCCACTGCCAAGTTTAGTTTAATGTTTTGTTAATTGTCTTACTCCATACATCCCTTGACAGTTGTTTCTCAATCTTATTAGCTTTATTTTCCCTTAATCCCCATGGGATTATGTAGGAGTGAATGGCAATATTTCAATTACGTTTCTTTTGTTCTGGAAAATCAAATCTAATCCAAGAGCGAGTTAATCGCCTGAACAAACATCCTGTTTTGATGTGTTTTAGTTCTTAAATTGATGCTAATTGAATGTATATTTTTGTTTCTCTTTATTTAGAATTGAGTCAAATGATAGAATGAACTGGTGGGTTTAAAATAATAAAAAAAGACGCTTAGAACAGTATATAGTCTTATATACTAAAGTCGATTTTGTGATAGACTTCATCTAAGCTTCATTCGTGACTTGAATAAAAACGAGATACCCTCTTATTTCATTCACATCAAATTCCACATGCATACGGATAGTTCATATTATCGAATTCTCGAAATTTTATTCGAATGATTATCCTTATTACCGATTCTATTACATTTAAAATTCCTCTTTAGAGCAATTGTAAAGGAGGTGACGCTATTTCGAGGTGTTGATTTCTAAAATTCGGAAGATAGAATACTTTTACTACACAGGTACCATGTATTTTAAATCTTGGATAACTTGCTTTCTATTATACTTAATGTTTTAGCGATTTGAAATATTTAAATGCTAATAGGCTCCAGATATTTAGTCGTGCATCGATAATGCAGCAGTATTCGTGTAAGTCTGTCAAGTTGGAGGTTACAAGTTGGACGCCTGTTGATGTACCTCCAGTGATTGTAACGGTCAATCGCACATGTAACTCCTGGTTAAACGGAGTGATAAAATGCGATTTCCTTTCCATAATAATTCGGGACACCTTTTCTTTACTCAAACGAAGTGTTGTTAATTCCTTCTTCAACCGGATTTTTTAGATTTCCTCTATAATTAATTGACCCCATTTAACATTCATCATTTTCTCTTCCAGTTTATTTACAATCTTTAGTATCTAGGCTTTCAGTCTCAGCCATGTTTAATGACCAGTTGTGGTGGTGGTGGTGGCGAAGCCTTGATGTCGCAAAAAACATGACTGTCCGACTGGCGGGTCACATGTGGTGCTGATGTCTGTTGGCATATGATCACCTAAGGAATGGCCAGCCGAGTGATTGCAGGTGTGTGTTGTCAGGTCACATACATAGAGGTGATGAGGTGACAGCAGCTATTTCCCTATTCCCATCTTGTCTAAGTGTGATGACTAACCTGCGTCCTAGTTTCTACACTTCTAGACTTTTGGAGCGAAATACCACTTATCGCTGTCGTAAGGTAGCACTAGCGGGGTGAACTAATAACCTTGGTAGCTTAATAAAAAATTTTCGGTTTAATAATCACTGTATTTACACTTAATCACTGTTTTTTGAACAATTGACATTGAAGGTAATGACAATGTATTCTTCAAATGTGCATCTCCATTCCTGGAATCAAAGTATGAGAAAATTAGCCTGATTAATCGTTTGCAGTGGTTTTATGCTGTTTGCAAGTCACAACTTCTTATCTTGCAGCACAATAACCGACAAATCGAAAGCATTTACCGCTTCCACATGGTAGGTAAATCTCTATTAATTGTTTTGTACCACATTTTTATTTTGGTATTTCAGTATCGTAGATCCAATTAAAGGGAATATGAAGAATCATAGATAGAGTTCGGGTTATTTGCTACCTTTCCAGGAATAATTGCCGACCAGATCGAAATATTTTTGTGTCATGTATTTTCCGATCTAATTTCAGATCGATAACGTCCTGGAGCTACCTAAAAAATCACATTAATCTTAGCTTACAGTTCGACAAAATGGTTAGGAGTTGTGTTCAACTAGGCTCTTTTGTGGCAACAGCTTTTTCATAGAATAACATATCGCTAGAAGAATATTCGCGATTTCTAACTATCTATAATAGGCACAAGTTATTACTTAAAGACAATTATTTCAGACTTGAAAGGGTTATCATTACTAATGATGACAGTCTTTACTTCCCCGAAACGAAGTTTAATGTATCGAGTACTACATGCAAAAGACCCAAAGAGAACAAGTTTTGACTGATTTGTCAATAGAAAATAATTAAATAAACAAATTAGATACACTTTTGGTAATAGAGGGAAATTAATCATACCCAAATCGCTGTGTCTCAAAGAGAATTTATCATAAGGTCAGACACTGAGAGCCTTGTTACCACAGTAAGGATTTTATAAAAGTGTTTAGCTATTAAGAAAGGACTTGTGTGTTCATCCCTATAGTAATTAGTTCGTTAACACAGTTAAACCCATTTCGGTAGAGTTTTGACGAATGCTCTTTCCTTTGCAACACCTCATTTAATGTGATATGCACATTTGTTGTTCTGGACCATCAAACTCTCATATTTTACCGTGGTGTATTAACCACCCATATACTTTGATGTCATCTTGCTTTCTGTAAATATAATTAAATACCATTTACTTAATCGGAGAATGAGTGCTAATATACACATCACTTATTTTAGTTCCCCTACTATTATCTCCTTCGCACGCCATATAGTTAACGAGGAAAAGGGCATTTTTTGTTCTAGCGTCCTCGTATCCTCAGCGTTTTTTCCTTCTATCGTACTTGGGGGTTATTTACGCATATTCTACACTCAACGTGTTACATTGTAGCAAAGAAGAAGACTTAGATGTGGGTCGCTATTTGTTCCTTCTATTTTTTCAGTGTTTTCGGTTTTTCGATGCCTTCTTATTCTTTCTTCTGCCAATGGTTTCTTCTATTGGGTATCATATTTCGAATATTTTTGCTTAGCCATTTATCAGCGGATATTTGTCTATTTAATCAACTGAATGATTAGTTTATGTCCATATTTAAATATGAATCGGACATTACGATACAAAGCACTTGATATTACATTTATTTAAAGGTAAGGAAGGTGGAATATGAGAATTTCTTTCTTAAGATTAAATGATTTTACTGCAAATCAATTTGTGATTCGCTTCTCATGATAGTTGATAAAAGTTCGTTTCCGTTCATTAATTTTCGAGACGATTGGGAGAGGACGAATTAACTGCTTTTCATGAACAAAGATTTGAATCCACTTGTAGCTTAATTGCCACATATTTCACAAAGCAGACGTAATCTGTTCGATATTAGAAGTTTACATCTCAAATTACTCCAAAAAAAAAGATGGCTGCTCCACTCTCTTCCTCATAACTGTAAAGTTTAAAGTCCTCTGTTGACAATGACAATACTTTGTAAATGATTTCCTTTTGTTGGCTAAACCAGATGTGTTTGTATTTATAATTCTACCAGGTATCCCTATTGATTACTATATTTAGACGTTTTTACTTCCTTTAATTTATATTTAGCATTTCGTAAAAATCCTAAATTCTACAGAAAAGGATTCGTTGACGGAATTCTGAACCAAATATTGATTCTTTTCTATATGTATTAATCTATTCAATTATCACCTTTTTTCCTGAACACATATTCAGTTTAACTTTCCAAACCCACCGCCTCAAAAATTCCATATGTGTAAAAGGTGAATGTGGAGAAAGTGAAACTTTTTCCGGATATCTTTGATTGGTAAAACAAGTAATTGAATAACGAAATTCGGAACTGAGGGTTTGCTCCTTTTCTTATATGTTAGCCTACTCGTTAATCTGAATTTTCTCCAACTACCTTTTTAATTTCACTTTCCCAAAACCATATTCCGAAAAACCCCTGATCAATCTATGTAAAAAGAAGTGAACGTGTAGAAGGTGATCCTTTTTTTCTCTAAGTGCAAATCGAGCTTCATCAGTCATTAGCACATTAACTACTAGGAATAGATCATCAAAGAAAATCTTTCTTTTACCAACTGGAGGGTAAAAGAGACACTCAGTTCACAGTTTCTAGTCCAATTAATCAAAGTTCCAACTCTTTTCCCCCTCTCGCCACAGTGCGGCTGCTATTAGCGATCTCCTCCTACAACATTACATGGTGTTGTAGTAATAATTCTGCGTTTTCTGAAAAGTCCCACGAGTACACAACAGCTGTCGTGAATGCGCCAAATGCTACTACTACCAGCATTTCACTCCCCACTTGTGCGTTCTTAAGAACCACAAACTACAAAGTGAAATTGGGTTTGATTCCTTTACATGCATTCCATTTCCTTTACGCACAGTGGGTAGGTAAAAATGAATATCTCATATATCCATGCCTGTGTTTTTGTATAGGAATTATTGTATGTCAACGTATTCCAAAATTACAAATAACGCGTATTTTTCTCTGTAATGATAACACCCCATTTTTCGCGAAGACAGCTCACATTGTACTTTTTTCTGAGCGGCTTAAAAGTGGCTTCATTTGGCAGTTGGTGAAAAAAGTGCGAACATAAATTACTTAAAATAGCTCGTAATTTGGTGATGTTTCAGCTCGGGATCGAAAATCCGATATGTTGATCAACCATTGAGCTTCAGAGCGCTAATCAATTAATCAATAATTGTCTTAATCTCCGTGCCGTGATGTTCATGCATGTAACTATAAATTGCAAAAACAGACTATAGATAGATAATTGACTTAGGAAATATGCGAGAACGTACGTGCGTGCGAACACTTGCGCTGATTAGACGCAAATCTTTATGAGCTCATAATTCCTTTAAATATAATTGCAACATTCCCACGTTTTCGTTCCTTGCAAAGAAATGGAAATTAGTTAGAAGTACGTCTAGAAATTTATCTAGAATGAAGGGGTTCAAGACATAAGGAAATGGTCGGGTGTCCTCTATGTTAGTCACCAAAGCTTTCAGACATGACTTTTAGTTGTCGGCGTCATGCGACGCTAAGGAGATGTTTAGTAAACTGGACCTGGGTTAACCTCTCCTCAAAACATTTTCCGGACACTTGTCTATAAAGCGACTCTGGAAAACACATAGGGAAAACTCTGACACAAATAACATGGGTTCTGGTGACATTCCTCCTTAAATCTAGGTGACCAATGACTGTGTTTTCTTCCTTTTAAATTCACATTTAAATGTTTACTGGGAGATTATTCGGAAAGCACTATGGCTGCAACTTTCAGCAATTTGCATCTCGCCCGTTTAGTTTTGTCTACTATTTAACATGAGATTATCAGAGTAAGCTAAATGATCTTGATTATAATTTTGGCTTGTCGCTTAGCATCGAATTTTGGCTTTGCTAGATTTCATCATTTCCTATGGACAAATGATATTATCACTCTACCCTCAACTCAGCCAAATCTCAGTATCAACAATAACTAAAGGGAATAACCCTTTTTTTGCAATTTTATGCACTGTACCTACATGGTCACTGAAATACGTTCAAGTAGTCCGTGTTGGACACTGTTAAAAGATTACAGATAGACATCAAAATATCCCTTTAATTGGGTTGGTGAGGGAAAAGGGGAGGGTGAAGAACTGTCCCAGAACTTAGCCACAATGATAATAATCTAGTTATGTGTGCATTTTATTATGAATTATTTATCCCTTGGGGTGGATTCTAACCCGCAGGCTGAATAAATTTGTGTCTAGGACATGTTTCGCTATGGTCGTTATTTTGCCATTAAGTTCACCAAATAGATCTTGAAATGTCTTCTTCTATCGCTTTATTGTTAATAAGACGGGATTAGGCTAGTCCAGAAGGCGTTTAAATGCATGAAATTGATTTAAGATGATCAAAATATAATGAAAGATACTGATGAGCTAATTTGCTTAATTTATATGAAATTCCAAAATCGTTTTCTTAAATTCGGAAGGAACTTAAAGGTAATTCAAACAATCCCTTTTCATCTTATTTGCGATTTATAGAGAATGCGAATGAGAAACTCGTATTCTCCTCTTCTTGGACGGAGTCAACTAGTATGGTTGTCCTCCAATAGCAATGGATGAGCAATGATGGACATAAATCTCAAGTAATAGGTTGAGTCCAGGTGATGGCATTCTCATCAGTAAAGTAGCTATAATCTCAATAGTGAACCTACATGAGGAGTTGATCAAATTAGGCTAGATATCCCCTCATATAACTAATGATCTTAAATTAGGAATCAACGGCCTTTAACGAGTGAAAGACCGAAAGTAAGGCTGGACAAATATGCATTGTATAATTGGAAAATGGACGAGAAAGGAAAGGATGAAGGAGAAGAAGGTGGATCTGTGAGGAAAGGGAGAGGCATCAGTACTGGGAGAGGACAATTCGGATTGTGATAGATGGGCTAAGTCAGTAAGGGTTCGAGGCGCAAGCTGATTTTATCCTCTGTCAATTGTTGAATGAGCATTCAATTAGAAATCACCCATTTACAGCTAGGTCTGAGTCAGTAAGTGCACCATGCATAGAGACAGTGCGGACCTCTGAGTCAGCGTGCGCAGGTACTACAGATCTCAGGACCTCCGACTTATCTGCCAATCCATTTTACTCGTATATGATCTAAGGAACTTGGGATTTTCTCTTGTTTATTGCTCAGCCTAGATTGGTAAAAAAGTTTTGATCCTCTTGCAAATTTTGGGTATTTGTTTAATTTTGTATTTATGCATATGTTTATCAGAAAAAAAGAAGCATAGATCTTGCTGTCAATATTAACGGTTAATTATATAGATAACTGTTTGACCATCTCTATCATTAATAAGTTTTGAAAAATAACTGAAAGAAATATCAAATTAAGCAGTATTTATACCTGACCGTCCAATCTGTCAGGTACATACATGAATGAATCCAATCCCCCCAATCTTTGATTGCCCAGTTTTATAGGGCCTGGTTAATTGCTCTTGTAGCAAAAAATGACACTGCCGATGGAAATAGTGGTAACTAATTATTTGCATTATATCTTTTGTCGCACGCATTATCACTGAAAAATAGGCATTCTGTGTTTTTCAGTGAATATCCTTTCGGACTTATTATTTTCATTCGCCAATATCGTAATTATCAGAAAAAAGTGCTGCTGATGTATTTTTTCCTTTTTATAAATAAGCTGCCTAATTGGCCAAATTGGTCAATTAAAACTTGCATACAATTACACAGAGGATAATTATTTATTGAATGGAGTTATAGAATCTAAACCATGTTAATGATTAGATTAGTGCTACAGTGACCTTTGACGCCTATTTTCGTTTCTTCAATCATTTCAGCTCAAGATAATCCCGTTGGTCATATCGTTCACCTTATATGTGCAGAAATGAATTTTTAATATATATCAATGCATGCCTTTGCAGATCTAAAAATATTTTGCTAATAGTGGGTAAGCACTGCTGTCTGGAATCGCCACAGAATTTAAGTTTATTACCTTTCCTTGGAGAGATAATGTGTAATTATTATAATGTGTAGTTGTATAAGCATCGACATTTGAATATTGATAAATAACCGACGGGGTGATGAGTCTGAATTTGAGTTAATTACCCTTTTATTCTTTTCAGTGCTGGCCATCCTTATCTTACTGGCCTTTCAATCGCCGGCGGTTTGTATTACTGCGGCACTGAAGGAGTCTTCATTGGTCCCATGATACTCTGTTGTATGCTGGTGGGTGTCAACCTTTACCGTCTTCTTTTGGCTCAATCCACCGGATCTCTTCAGCAAAGCTTCGGCCTTCTCCACTGTCATCATTCAACATACGAATTCAATTCCGCTGTTCCTCTGATACGATCTCCTGTTGTACAAAGGCGAAATAGTTGATCTTTCAAGGACGCTGTAGTTGGAGTTCATGTGTCTGCAATTGTCTATCGAAGAATTTTTCGGAATCTATGTTAATGAAAGCTAGATTGCAACTTTGCTCGAATTGATCTGTATAGAGATAATTTCCCTCGATTTTGATATTTCAGTCATATCTGCATTAGTCTTCTTTCTTGTGGTCTTTTGTTTAAGTCCATATACTATGCCTTTTGTAGGCATATAAGCTCGAGAATTTAGTTGAAATTTGAATAAAACTTCTAACTAGCTGCATCTTCTCGTTCTATTGTAAATTTATGTAATTTCGTAAGCATTTATGTCTCCAGCTCTCCAGTTAGGGAGGTGAGAAATTTTGGTTAATAGTTATACAGCTTTTGATCACCTTTTAGCTTTCTCAACTCTGCCATGCAAACTGATGGATATCATTTAAGATCATTCTGCTTTCTCAACACCTGGAAGAGAAAATGATTTGAAGTGGGAAGATCAATCATCATAATTAAAAAAACAGTCAGAAAGCACTGAATATCATGGACAGGAATTTGCTCAGTAACCCAGGTGACGAATCGTAAAGTTTAAATTTTGTACAAACAGAATCCAAAAATAGAGTGAAGTTGAAATTTAAATTCCTCTGATACTTTAAATTTACCCTCAACGTCTTTTCGATCCTTCCTCTTTATCATTTGATGGACTTAATTTTAACCGGTTTCGGTTTCTTTCCACGATGAAAATTTGTAAATTTTTTTTACTTTCTGTGGGCTTTAATGATAATATTTAACAAAACTGCATTAAAATGTTACATTTGACTGGATAGAGCTAAAAGGTACATTGTGCCAGGACCATTGGATCAGCGCTTGGACCATTTTCCATTTATTGTACTAATTACACTTAGAAATTGTCAAGTAATTTTAAAAGCAGAATCCATTCTTAATTAATCTTTGTTGCTGTTCACCGTTATCAGACAATGAGAATTAAATGAGGGGGAAAGAGGGGTGGGAGTAAGAAGAAGAATTGGGAGGAAAAAGGAAAACTTCTGTACTGAGCGAGAACAACCAGGGTTGTGAAGAACAGACAAAATGGAAAAAGATAAGGTGTGTAACTGACAATTAGGGCAGAGGAACGAGTCATTAAGCAAACAATATAGAGAGATTGAGCAGGCCTATGAATCAGAGGGTACAGATACTGCATACCCTCTAATGCTTTATTTATATATTCACCTATGTTTGTAATTTTCTAAATAACCCTCATTTTGTTCACTCATTTCTCTCTTATCATTAATGAAAAGTATTTATTTCCCTTTATCACTATTTTACGCAAATCGAATAGCGAAAAAATCACTTCAAAGCAGCTTGTCTGCTGCAACGATTGTCTACCGGTATCAGCAACACTTATCTCTTGTGAGCACTTTTTACAACATCACAGAATGAAAAATTTTCCCCAAAATAAGCGCTAAGCGGCAATCGGATTTAGAGAAATCAAGATAACTAACGTAAAAAGGAAATGGACAATGGATAAAGAGAAACGCTTAGAGAAAATTTTATCCGATTGTTGAGATTGATAATTGATCATTTTTGCTGCTATATTAGAATTTGGTGCCTAAATTCCTTTTATTTAGCGGGTATTTGACGAGCGATTTTTTGGCTGATAATAAAACAACAAAGCAGATGAAATCGATAAACTTGAAAAATTTCGATCATGCAATCGAAGTTTCGTGAAATCTCGCTCATGAGTCATCAAATATCGATTTTTTTATTTAATCAAATAAAGAGAGAAATAAGATAGTGATCAAGTAAGTAATTTATCTTGGCGAATTTAAGTTTAATAAATCAGGGCGCAAGTAAAATGCAACACTAGATCTTTTATTAACTAAATTCATTACAGTTTCCTTCCCATTTCATTAATGTAACAAAAGATCCAATCTCAAATTTAGCATAAAATTTTTGTGATTTTCAGTAAAACAGAAATGACATTAACGGATACCTACTTCGGGCCTTAAAAACTAAATATCCTTCTGCATTGTTACTTTACTATCGAGAGGACTTTTTGAACAATAGAGGGGGGGGGGAGGGGAAGGACCAATTTTGATTAAAGAAGGAAAAAACTGTGACATCTTTCCTCTTCTTGTGTTTGCTCGACAGAGCATGACACACTAAGACAAAAGGATACGTAATGTTTATGTGTCGCCTAACTGATTAAATTTTTTGCATTTTAATCAAGTTAGAATCCTGTCTATCAGTGTCACATAAATTTTGTCGCGATTGTAAAATTGCTTAAGTATGAAAATAATGAAACAAAAACGAGCATCAAAAAGGGAATTTATGGTGGAATTATGATGGGGAGTAAAATAATGATATATTTAATCTATGTGTATTCTGAGATTATTTAATAAATACGGGGAAGTGCAAAAAATCTTGAAAGTTGCCTCAATGAAACTAAAATCAGGAAATTAACTTGTTAACCCAGAAATATGCGATAAGTGATAAACTTTTGTGCAAATATTACCGAGGGAATTAAATTTCGCATGTATAGTTTGAGATGTAAAGTTTAATGAAAAATTCCTATTAAAAAAGAATTTATTTTGAATATTTCATTTTTACATTTACTGATGACTAAATTACCACATTAATTACGGTGTTAAATTTACCTTGACTGTTAGAATTAATAAATTTGTTTGGTTTGTTAAAGCTGTAAACTGCGGAATATCACGTAAAATCATTTGCTTTCTCTACCACTATGAGAAAAACTAGACTGAAGGGGCGGGAATGACCCTTCTTGGTTAAATAATACCGGTCGATGATCGTAGAATATTGTAGACGAACATTTGCTACAATCCAAGGGGATGGATAATTAAATTTAAATTTTGTATGTTAGCAGCCCATTTAGTAAATTTTTATGCAACTCAAATCTAGAAATCAAACAGAGTAAGGCTTTTTGATATCTTGGTGTTGATCCCCTCTTCTTTATTACTTATCGGGCTTACTGTTATTTGATTTTAATCGCTTCCCACAATTAAAAGTTATATTGTTTTGTTTTGTATTACTGTAGATGATAATAAGAGATTTATTTAAATGACGAGAATAAACACACAGTTCAACCGGCAGTTCTAGAAATTAGCGGTTAATTGTCAAACTCCTACCTTCGGTTAATTATGACACAATGCAGTGAAATCTAAACAAATTCAAATAAAATAAGGCCCCTTTGATACTCTGGCTTTGTTCTATACTTTTGCTCCTCTTACCTATTTTTTACTGGATAAACGGTACCTATGCACGCTGACTCATAGGTCTGCTCGGTCTTTCTAGGTATTCCGCATCTACTAACTCATATCTATCCCATAATTGTCAGTTGCTTTTCAGAAAACAGAAAAGCGCGAAGGCTGTCAACCGCCTTATCATACCTCATTTGCCTATTTCTCACAACTCGGGTCGTGTTCGCTCAGTACTTATCACTTCCCTTTTCTTCCACTTCTTTTTCCTACTCCTTCATGCTTCCCTCGCAGATTTATTTTCTTTTGTCCAATATACATTTGGTCTTGGTTTTCTCACTCGAGAAGGGATGTCTGTATTCTTTTAGCCTAAGGAAGGTCAATAGTTTTGTAAGGAGATTTCTAAGCTTCATTTAATCTTTCTCCTAAAAGAGGTTTGCTTCAAGATTAGAGACAATTTAGTGGCGAACACATCATCTTCTGAACACAACATGCCACTTCAGGTGATTAAATAATTCCCCGAATTTAGAAACTCTTCAGTGGCTAAAATTTATAAATATTCTTTTTCATCAAGAGTGGCAATAAAAAAGATTGAAATAAATCTAAATCTAATCTAACTCTTTGCTTAATTCAAGGGATTTTTTCATTTATCTTCCATTGAAGAATGCACCACAATCATATGTATGGGTATCAGTAAGAAAGATCCGAAAGGTTTTAATAAGTAAACTTATATCCATTTAACTCCAAATTAGCAAATTATTGTTAATGTGGGCTGACAAGCCATTAAACAGATGTTAGTCTTCACAAATCTATCACCAAAATAAATAATAGTTTTTAGTTATTTTCGTTACTATAAAACTGGCCTGCCGAATTAAAGAGATTTAGCTATTATTGTTTAATACAACTGTAATTCTATTATTCCATCTTAATTGAGCAATAGGTAAATATTTTCCCCACGATTTCAATTTAATTTTACATGTTTATATGTCGATCCAACTTAAGGAAAAATGAAACAGGTAATCACTAAGCGGAGTCATAAAACTAATGCTCATTTAAAATAAAAAACTTTAGCTAGAAGTGGATGAGGATCGTTACTCCTAAGTTGGTAAAATTTCCCACCCTGAACAACGTAGGCAGTTGCAGAAAAGTATTTACTATTTTCTTGTCTCTCTTCAACGCGAACTGTTACATTTTCAATAGTCTTCAAGAAAGTGAATATTGGAGAGTGAGAGATGAGCTATGGGAGTTTTCTACAAGGGAGGCATATCAAATGAATTTCTTTTCGTATTCCCAAATTTTAAATGCAGGAAAAATCGAAAACAAATCAAATATCATTCAAAATTAGCTAAATAGGGGAAATTAAAGTAAAACTGAGTTTAATCGGCATTAATAAAAAATAAAATTATGCGCTTAATAAATGATAAAATATTGAAAAATAACTTAAAATTTATTAATTCGGTTTAGTTAATTTTTTGCCTTATCGTTTTATTAAAATAAATTTTAATCATGTCATCTCGTTTTACCTCTTTTCAAAACTATTCCATTCTTTAAATTTTATGCAAAAGTTTATGAAACATTAATCACAACTGAAGGCAGCGTGTAAACAAACAAAAATATTCGTTTGGATTCTCAGTGTCAAATGAAGGTGAAATTACAGGACAAAGGCGGATCAATCACCCCAGATCGAATGATGATCGATCAACTGATAAACCCTTTTGCACAATAGATGTGAGCACAATAATTATGCAAAAAGGGATGATTGCAAAATCGCATGAAAGCTCATCACCTTGATTTTCCTTATGATGAACGGGATGGTAAAAAGATAGGTCTGAAAACCTTCTACGAGAAAAAAGGAGCTGACTTGATAAATCTGGAATCCAGGTGTGAAGTTCAGATTCTCACTCTTACTGCACAAATACTCCCTCTTAAAAGTGGGCATCCTACCCTTAGTGAACTTTACTTCCTATATGTTTGTGTATTCCCCATGACGAAATGCTGTAAATCATTTTTACATTGAAAATAAAAATAAATTAATAAACTTTTTAATTTTACAATTTACACTTACTTCAAACTTTCTCCAGGATTACTGATCCGAAGAATAACAAATAGACGAAGAAGATGACTGTAAACAACTTTGGTTTGTTGGTAGAATTTCTGATCATATCGGGATGTTACTTTGCAACTATCTGCAGTATCTTATAAAAATGTCACTTAATAGTTCTATAAATACCCTAATTAGAAAGCTAAATTCAGACCAAGGTGTAACAACATTTATGAGTGACTTTCCTTTTTTTCGAAATGATTGTAAAATTAAAGGATAAAGGTATTGATCATATTCGAATTTCAGAAAAATGTTCAAAGCAACAGTTTACAACAAACCGTCTTTCAAGTAACCTCTTTGTCAAATCCAAAAAAATGTATTCCATTTATAATAGTGTCAGATTTATAAAATTTAGCATAATAATAAAATATCAAGAATATTCTCAATTTTTAACAATTTAATATAATTTCTTAACTAGTTTGACAATTTTTGAATATCTAGTCGATCTAGTGATATGAAACATTCTTTGAATTTAAAAAGGATTTTGCCGAAACTCACACATGATTGCATATAGTAATTGTACATGCCTAAAATGATAATAGGCGCTGATTTCCCACCTCCACTATTCTTAGCTTTGATGGACCCAACTTTTCGAAGCCTCTTACTTTCATTCATTGATTTTAATAACGTTGTTAGTCCATAGCTACCCAAACACCGAGAGCTTTTTCCCAAAACATTATGTTGAGGTGGTAAAGGAGTTTTTGCGAATGAATTATTAGCACTAACTATAATTTGAACAATGTGAACTCTGTTAGGTTAACATAGTTTCATATTGGATATGCCAAGACTGAAAGGAAGGACTGTACTTTTCGAACTTCATTCTAATTATTTGTCCCACCAAAGTAAGCTTTCTAATAACCCTTTCACTGTTAAGACTGTTCTGCATAATGCAAAATTGGGAGAAATAGAGACAGCTGAAACATGCTTTAATGGGGGCAGCTTTCAGAAGGAGATAGCTAAAGCCAAATCCAGAAATGAAATCAAATTGAAGAATATGGAAGCCAAATATGCGAAATGACATGAAGTTATATAGAATTCTTCCTTCTAATTTATTATATTTGAAAGCCATGTTCCCTTTTTGTTCAATTCTTCTCATTGATAAATTCATTAAATAAATGGACATAATACTATTATAAAAAATTCCTGGCAGAATTTGATCATCGGAGAGCGCATAAATTACATTCGTGCTCCTATTAATTATATGTCTACTAAATTTAAGTCCATAAGAAACGAATTCTTCGCTTCGTCATGGTTATTGCTATATGGAATGGGGGTGGCGTAATACCAGTTTTTATCAGCAATGTTTCAAGATGAATTTACCTACACAAAATGAGTGTCAAAAAAGAAATTTCGTTCATCGGATCTGGATTACCATTATTATTAAACAGAAATTATCCTTAATATTAACTCTGAAAAATAATTATTGAAATACTTGACAAAAGACACCGAAGAGAAGCAATTCCAATCGCTCAAACATGGAAAGGGGAATGGAATCATAATGCTTCTCTTTCGACAACGAGTTCAATTTTCCATGAGTTTTAATAAATACGCGCCAACGGGGACCCAATTCATAACCTAGGACTTGATAGATACTATTGGTACAATTATGAATGTTACTTTTCAAAAAAATTCTTTTATTCAGATTAAAATAATAATCTTCATTAGTACAAGGTCTAATCAAGCTTCAGGATATTTGGAAGTTAGCATGCAATGATAATCAAGGCCGGCAAAATTTTGCTGATTCGAGAAAGAGGGACAGAGAGTCAGAAAGAAGGTGGTGGATGAACAATACTAAGAAGAAAAAAGCCGAAATTAATCCAAGCACGGGATTTTGCGAGAGGTAAAGGACGATAGAGTTAATTATTAGAATGGATATCAGCTTTGCCTAAACAGACGTCAAAAGAAATAGCAAATTTGTTTCGATCGAATAGTAAAAAATTTAAAAATGAATAGACGGAAGTTGTACTGCAGTGAAGAGTGAAATGAAAGTAGATAAACTGCTAATTTATGGTATAGTTTTTATATCGCCTACAGCAATACCTATAGATAATAACTCCTTTTAGTTACAAGTAAGATAATTTATTTACAAGGCAATATAAAGTACATTATAATACATTTAAATATGCATGAGTGTCACAGTCAGTGGCTCAGTACCTATACTTTATTTAAAAAATTATCTCTACGATTTCCGAACTCATCGAATGAAAGTAATTTGGTAATAATTGTCACAGATTGACCAATGAAACCGAGGAGCTAATTACAACCTCCAAAATACGAAAGGTAAGCAAATTGCAAGGACTTAATTTTACTGATGTGAGAACTCGCGTCTGATGAAGAAGAAATCCATTTATTTCGAATAGTATGTAAACGCAAAATTAGCTCATATATATACAAGAAATGATAGACTGTTCATTAATGATATAAGAATAATTTGAGTACTGATAGTGATTAGACGGGTCAGTACAGCAGATCTGTAATTTTAGCCCATTGTTAAAGAATCGCCTTTTCAGACTTGACGAAAAGTCTTAAAAAAGAATTAATTCTGTTTATGGTAACATTTCAAAGAAATGGCTAAAGGTTTTTATATTATGAGAGATTGACCGGTGAGAAAGTAAAAGACTAAGATATATTTAATAAGGCCAAAACAAATTCTGATTTCCGTAGATATGAAATATACCTGGCCGGATGCTTTGAAGGGATAACTGTCATTTTAAAAATGTTTTATTTCATACATTTCCTTACATTTTCTTAAATCTCTTTAGTAAAATAAGCATGAAAAAATTAAAAACACGAAATATTTAAACACCATTATTATTATAGTCTTAAACCAACCAAGTTCAAATTATTTAATCACAGTAAAGCAACTGAAATGGAATATCAATCAAATCCAAAAAGAGCAGGTGGGAGAGGGAATGATCAACGCAATTTTTCTCAAAACTCTGAACTACAAGTTAACCTCAGATAAAACTACCTATGGAAATCAAACCTCAATTACTGTATTCCCATGGTTTCCGTTAAACATTTTCCTAGAAACTATAATGAAATGGGAAATTTGTTCCTCCAAAGTGAACTAATCGAAACAGATGGAAAACCGAAATACTAAAGCAATAAAACTGTGACGCTTGACGTCCAGACCCCTATATCAAGCAAACCTCGCAGACGATTAATAGATTTAACTCAATTTAGCTGAAATTCTGGGAACGTAAACTATTAAATTAAACACTGTTACAGACTTAAGTATTTTAAATAAACTCAAGTGGTTAAATCAATTTTACTCTAATGCCTTTAGAGGGTACTGTTCGAAGTTAATTAGCAAATCATGAAAAATTGATGCGGAAACTTGCCACTAGTGCGGAAGAAAGTTTGCTTATTTTTTAATTCAGCTGAGAGAAAGTTCCCTTTTTTCTGGTCGTGGAAAAATTTATTAGGATTTCTGGATTACACTAAGCTCGCTTTTTGGAATACACAACCGGATAAGACAGATTCTCTAGGGTTTAAAGCTCAGATTTGCCTTCTCTGAATATTTCAGAAAAATGACAAAAAGGTTGCGTTCGAAATGTCACCCTACATGAATTTGAAATGGTTTAAGAAATGCGAGGTTAGGGAATCATAAATTGATGCAAACTTCCTTTCCCAAGAACTCGAATCTAGTTAAATTTTCATCCAGCCTCTTTTAGCATCAAGATACAGATGAGATAAATTAGAAATCAACATTTAGAGAAATCCCTAATTTCAGAGGCACGGTCAACACGTTTCTCCCTTCCATTTTCTTGTCAAATGCACTGCTGATTACATCCTTCTGCCCAATTCGGATCTTTGATGCAACCCTTTGATCAAATCAGCCAATTAATAATAAACCTTATTGAAATAAAATAGAATAGGTCTATTTGTTTTGGATAGTATAAGTTTTGCCAATTCACTGTAGTGGGTTACTATAAGTCATTGTATCATAAAATAAAATTACTAATTAATAAATAAATTTAGATATTCCCGGAAACTAACTACTTTTCGAGAATCGTGGAATACATTAAAACATTCTAATGATTGTTGATTTATTTCTTTGGCTATATTTAAACACCTTTCAGGGCGTACTCAGATGACTTTATTTACTCTAACAGCATTTATTTTAGCACCACATGATATGCTTACTATTACCACTTTATCTACTACCCAGTACGATCTTCGCATTCATTTTGACATCTCCTAAGGAAGATAGTGACATGAGAATAAAACATTAACTGAGATCCATAATCAAATTTCTAAATAAAAATAGAATTACGTGATTTTCAATTCATGGAGCTTCAAGTTAATGCAAATTGTCAGTTATGAGATAATGAAAGTTACATTTATGTAATTGATGACAAAAAACTGTCTTATGATCAGTGAATTCTGAACTTGGAAAACAAATTTTCAGCCTTTTGTCTTCCTGGTAAAATGTGTATATATTACTCAGTCTTTTGTCATTCATTGTGTATAAATGATTTGATTTTGTCCTTAAATATTCGACAATTTTAGGGATTTAAAATATTATTTCTTATGATAATAAAAAATAACATTTTAAATATGTTTACCAGGGTTATCAACTGGGCTTCAAATACGCGATACTCAAAGCATGCATATCATTTGGTTTAATTGAAAGGTTACTCAAGCCACCTTGATTCATTTGAATCTTCTTTCAGACATGAACAACAAGTTGATTTGATTGGCAGAACGTATTTTAATCATAACAGAGCTCATTGTTGTTTATTCAATGTTAACTTTAATGAGTTAGGAGTTTTATAGCTTCCAAGTTAATAGTCAGCTCAAGTTGACCCAAATACATTTTAATTAAATGGGTTTTATAAATTCGTTAGTTATATTTTTAAAATTAAAACCGGAAATTTTCGCTTCATCCTTCCACTTCCTAGGAATAATGGATGACAAACATTAAATCAAAAACAGAAACATTTCAAATATAATAATACGTTTTGGTATTAAATTCATTCATTGACTTATTGATAAATTATAAAGTAGTTTAAAAAATACTTATTTTTGACCTGTTAATCATAATGTTATAATAGCTATAGTCTAAATTACCTTTCGATGAACTTTTCTAATTTAGTTTTGAGATTTCAATATACCTGAATTTCTGAATTTCCTAAATACCACCCTAACGTGTATGAGAATAATTCGATTAGCCCCTAAGGCTTTATTTGACCTTTTGCTACTTATCGAGTTGACGCGACCCTAAAACCAATGATATCTACCTCACCTCTCATCATTTGAACGCAAAATGAAATATACCGAAAGTGCCATGACCTCACTGCTTAAAGGAACCTCTCCTAATTAATGAATTCATGACGTTTGAATGTTAGGAAAGTACACACAGACTGGTTATTGGCAATTTCAATTACTGTGGTAATGCAGAAATCAAACAAAGTTTAGATTAGTGGTAAAGATTTAAACATTCATAATTAAAGCTCTGCCCATCAACGAAAGAAATATGGGTTCAAAAGTAACCGGAATTGAAAATCTTCTTCTTCACGAATGAAATAAATGTCGTTTTCTCGGCATATTCCAACTTTTCGCATCAAAGGGAAAATTTTTTTGACCGTTGCTGATAATTATTGCAAAAAATTTGATTCACTCGAATTTTTTAAACTCAAGGTCAAAACGAATAGCAAGATTACTTTCGTGTGGATACTGATTGCGGACGAACAGCGACTTAATATACAAATATCATCTCTCCTGTTTACTCTCTTTCATCGGCGGTTTAATCTTTCTTTATTACCATGACCGCACTAATAAGGAATATTTTGTAGCTTTTAATTGTAAGAAGCAACTGAAATAAGTCAGCAGAAAGTCTGACAAAAAAAGGATGGGAAACAGAAAGATGCTGAGAGCGTTTTCAAGATATCAGAGTTATCACTTACTTCATTCTAGTTTTGATTTAAGTTGCACAGTATTTAATAAATAGGTAGCCCACGTTCCAAAATTCATGGTTCACGATTCGTCCCCTAGATTTCAGCAAATGCTTGTCAATGACGTTCAGTGTTTATTGATCGGTTTTCAATTACGACAGTCGATCTTGTCGTTTCAATCCACTTTTTCACATTTTGAAAGATAGGAATGATCTTAAATAATATTGGATAGCAATCTGAAATAGATCATCCATTTGCAAAGCTTGCTAACTAACAATTGATGTTTACGCTTTAAAAGGTGATTAGTCAACTTATATTCGGTACAAGCATTTCAGAATTTTCTGTAAGCAAATGATGTATTTGCATAAATTTCATTAAAGATTATTATTTCATATTTAGATTCTTTTTATTTCCATTTTCTTAATTCAGAGTATAAATCTTTATACCTCTGTTGCTAGAAGAAGTAGTATTTTTAAATACTTGCCACCTGTATGGTAATGCAATTTATGTCATTGATTTGCAGCGTGCTACTCTGTTCTGGTTTGAAATCTTTATACTGGAAAAGTGAAATAGGTCCAATGATGTTATTTTTAACCAATTTCATTTGTTAACGAGGCATATTGTGAGATAAAACACAGTTTTCCTTTCACCCGAGCCACATCATAAAAAAATTATGAAAGCACATCAATAATCGTACTGTGTTACGACTTATATCACGACCATAATCCAAAATAGCAATCTAGTGGATCATAATGTTCTTTGACAGTGAAAATTCTCCATAAGTGTGTCACAGCTGTTTGTGCCCAGTGAGTTTTGATTTTTGATTTGATTACCATATTTTGTTATATGGTAATAATGATATCTTATTAATCTAAGGAATCATTTCATTATTGTTAAAGTGAACATAGAATAATGGAAAATTATTAAATATTTTCCCTTGAATAAATTAGTATTTTTTGTTTTCTCTCCATCATCTTTGAAATAACGATTAACTCTTATATTTCTTATGTGAACTAATACGGATTTGGCTATTTTTTACAATAGTTCGAGATGAACTATGATAAGTGTTCGATATAATAAACGAGAACCTGTATTTTCCTTTTTCTTGGTTGGGATATCAGCTTGTAGATTGTAAAATACTGATATAAATATTTAGTTGCAGTTCATTCAAGTCGCGATCGCTGTTAATTAGCACAACATAGTAGAAAGTTTCAACAGCTTTTAATCAAAAGCACTCAACTAGCTATTGGGAATAGTAAGAAAATTCAAACAAGAAGAAAAGTTTAGATAAGGAGAAGAGGAATCCGTGATTAAATGGTCTATATGGTACTTGCGGACTTGTTTTATCTTCACAATTAAATAACCAGCTTTTATACGATATTCAGTCTTCTCAGATTAGGTGTTAAGAAAATATTTAATGCATGTTGGGATAGTTCAGGACAATTGTAGAATGCACGCTTTGAGTGGTTGGATAAAGTGAATCCTATCTGCATTTTCAAATTCAAGTATATAAAACTGTGTTAGGAATACATTATTTTTCAGAGTTGCTTCAATTGAAAAATTGATTCTAAAATAGAATTGTAAATTTTTAAAACTGATGAAGGTTAAAATGTGTTGGATGCAGTGAAAATTTTCAATATCTTTGATTATTACCCTGAAATATTTGCCTCTGATTAAATTCATTTAACTCATTTCAAGAAATTTAATTTTATTGTTACTAGAAGAATGGCATAATTTTGTTTTTACAGAATGTGGAACTTTCTACGTTCCAAGACGTTAATTTATTAGTGGCTCTCAACTAATGAAAATTAAGTATTCAGAATTTGTGTAATGTTTAATGAGTTTTACAGAGCATAATATTGGCAAATTTACAAGCAAAACTGTCATGGAATAGTCGGAATTTTTGCTACGAATGACACTGCAGATATTCAGTTCGGACCAAATTTTCACAAAGTTCTAAATTGTTGGGTAAATATCGTCTTTCATTACGTTGGAACCTGGGAATTCTAACACTGAAAGAAAGTGGGAGGTATAAATAGTTTGAAAAAACACATATGTAGAAATCACTTATAGGAAATCTAATGTACTTAAGGGGGAAAAATAAATGAAAGTA
The DNA here is from genome assembly GCA_900708905.1 of Hymenolepis diminuta. Taxonomy (NCBI): domain Eukaryota; kingdom Metazoa; phylum Platyhelminthes; class Cestoda; order Cyclophyllidea; family Hymenolepididae; genus Hymenolepis; species Hymenolepis diminuta. The sequence goes on along the minus strand of CAADRB010000066.1, from coordinate 545,025 downwards.
TATTTTGAAAACCATTCGTTTAAAGCCCTAAATTAAGCCAGTTTTGAATGCTCTGGCCATTTAATATGCCCCAGGAAAATCAACAATACGGACTAATGGGTGAAAATTTTCCTGAATGATCAGGGTTTTCCAGATTATGATGTTTAATTCCAAAACGCATGCTTATCATTGGTTTCCGAGATGGTGTGAGCTGGTGTACTTCTAGACTGGATTAATTAACGATAATAGTTCGAGATTCATTTATCTATTTGAATTTTGATTAATTTAATGAAAATTTCTATGCTTTCCATTCATATGCCTACGAAAAATAATATTTGGTGAATGTTAAGATAAAATTTTCGATTGTTTACCGTCTATAGCCAAGGAAGACAGGCTCAGGTTTACATAAAATGGTAAGTCTTGAAACAATTTTAACGGTAATCAACTATGCATATACTCACAATAAAATTTACCGCTAAATTTACATAATTTGGTAATGAATGTAGACACTTTACTAATGAATAATTCACTGAAAAGATTTTATTTCTATTAATTAACGCAGTAAAACAGTTAGTGTGAACAGGATTTGTACAGTCATTTTATTTCTGAACAAGAAAAATACCTCGTTGGGGAATTCAATTTAAAATCTTAGAATTATGTTGATAAAAAATTGAAAGCGTATCAAATTGGGTGTAAAAAGCTATTTTTTACATTTTGGCATATATTAAAATCAGAAAATGATGCTTATTTGTATACCATATGAGAATATTGTAACAATTTTTAATTATTTGTTGCTCAGATTCCATTAAAACTCTTCTTTATTTTATGCAATAACCGAAAATCTAATTTTGTCAGATAAATGGTATTTTTACATTTAAAATAAAATAAATTTTCAAGTTAAAATTTTTCAATACAGGGGACGTAAAATGGCCTCAGATGCCTTCTGCAATTTTAGAAAAACAGAAAATGAAACTGTCAAACCTAACAGTTTCTCGTAAAAAAACAAATAACCAAATATTCACCTAAGTTTTATTCTATATGTCCTCCTTCAGCTTCTATCACCCACTTATTTTGAGTCCGAAAGCGGCTGCAAGCATTCTTCAGGTGGTCCTTATTGATGTCCTCCACTGATCGGACTATTGCTTCCATCAAATAGTAGGATCTGGTGTTATGGAGATGTTTATAAACTTCATTTTCAGTCACGCCCGCCCATACGTAAATAACGTCTAATGAATTAGAAGGCCATAAATTTGGTGTGACATGACGATAAAATTTCTTGGCCATCGAATCCTGGGTTTTGGGAGCTTTATGGAATAGAGCCGAATCTCGTTGGAAGAAATAGGGGATCTTCCTCCTTTGGCAAATCTATCTATTCAAGGCGGCTTAACAACAATGATTTGAAGAGTCTTGACATGGGCGTCTGAATCTTCATTGACTCTAAGGCCCTGTGGAAAAAACGGAGGAGACATAATGTGTCCCTCCCTCACTTCTGAAAACACAGAAAACCATTACCGTTGCTGAAAAATTCGTGCTCATGAATAATAGTTGACACTTCGGTGGGGTCTATTCGCACATAGCCACCGATCATTTCTTTGATTAAACTTTTGATCCTGGTGGAAGTTTTTTCCCTCGAACAAAAACTAGACACTCCTCTTCTTCGGGTGCTTCAAATTATTTAAGAGTCGTTTTGCGCGAATTAAATAATTCACCTGAGTTGTTTTTGTGCACATAAACTGACCTCGCCTAAGAAGGTATGATCTGTATCTGTCGAAGTTTTGGTGAAGAACATCCCTTATATTATTGGTGTTTCTTTAGACTCTTGAAGGTCTTTGACATGATGTCGCGCATTGAATTTTCAGCATTTTCGTTGATCATGTCATGCACTCTTTTAACAACCTCAGGTGTTGTAATTAAGTCAGCGGGGAGCTGACAATGCTCTTTTCTCTTCACAGTGGTGGCCAATTTATCTCTATTTTTTCATTCAGCCCACTTCTATCTCTGCAAAGGAAAGATCTGGAAATTTTTAGAAATATTGAAATTCCTATATTGCTGCGTTTTGCTTTTATGGACACTATTACAGCATACCTTTTCATTTCATTAGTTGTTGTAGCATCCGTTATTTCAAGCGTTTTAAAATATGGTGACGAATTTCATAAAGTTGAGGTATGGAATGTTCTCGAGTGGGTGACTGAAAGAAAGTGAATTCTTTCATATTTCAGCCAAGTGGCTTGGAAGCAAATAGAGTTTCTAAAAAATCTTCCCCTGATTAAAATTCGGATACATCACAGGATATTTGAGTTTATAATAATCACCACACTGCTTTTAAACAGGTCAGGCGATTTTAATAATGTTGATAGCCTTCTTTAATTGAAGCGTCTGTAGTGTTGATTTTGATTAATTTAATTACTGACGAAGTCTTGGGGGAATCAACTGGTTTAATTAAATTTTCCAGGTAAATATATTTTATAATTGCAAATAAAACTACGTCAAAGTCTCCATAGATATTTTAATTTTAAGCTGTGAACAATTAAATAAGGAGGAAATGCAAATTAATTCTTTAGTGCGCAAATTGAAATATTGTTAAAAATAAGATACATATGAAAAGTATTAACTAGTAAACATTTTTATCATTAAGTTTATTCGTTAATGAAATATATTTTTTGTGGTTAAAGCATAAAGATCATCATATGATGGTTATTTTTAAATCTGATAAATATTATTGCCAAAGGAAGTATTTATTATATGCAAATTAATTTTATTAAGTTTAATTTGATTAAATGAAAATTAAAATTCGAAGAAAAATTAATTTGCTATCTTATTAGTTAATCTGATTTGAATATTTTTTTCTGCAGATTTTCGTACACTAATTTCCAGGCTCTCATGGTAAAGTAAAAGAGCGGAATTTACCAGTATTAAAGGAAATAAATTTTATTGTCGTCCTAAAGATAAAATTATTAAATTTGCGAAAAATGCTAATAATGCATTTAATGATTTTCATAAATGAAGAATAACATTTGAACTGTTGAAGATTAAATTATCAATATTACAGGAGCGCCAGATCATTGATTATTGCTTTTCCAGGCTTGTGGTTGTGATGTTGCTGCAATTTTTGGTAGACTAGATATCCAACCACTTTCATCGTATCCTAAGAGTTTTCTTCACTAAAGAGAGGTGCTCTAATGGTGCAGGGGTTAAAGTGCTTGTTTGTGAAGTCAGAGATTAGGAGCATAGATGTCCACAAGTGCACAATTAATGAATGAAATTGTCATCCGCATTGATGGTCAAGTCTGGTTAAATTCGAGTTTCTTATCAGGGAGACTCCAAGATTCTAGCTTATACTGGTCGTGACAGTTTTACATTAATATTTCTCAACTTTACAAGAGACACGTACCCGTATAGCTTAAGAGAACTATAAAGGTATGCTCAGAGTTTTTGATTAGGGATTGATGAATTCTAATAACAGGCGGAAATTTTACACTTTTTCAAAAGGATCGGCTCTTGGTCTCATTATTAAGAGGACTGACTGCCGACTGTAAAAGCAATAATAATGTTTTTGAAATACCTTTAGCATATCTATTTTTAAAAATCTTTATTATTTTCGTCAAAGCTTTGAAGGGTTAAGTTTACTTGAGAACTGTATCGGTTTGATTAAATTTTGCTTTTTGTGGCATTCGATCCCTCCTTTTTCGTAAAGTTATGGTGGTAGCGCCAGCAATCTGAATCTTATGGGAATGGCCAATAACAGGATTATTCAAAGTGGATAGAAAATGGCCAATGGTAAATTGCTATTCGGTCAACGTGGTAGTCCAGTCCAGTTGGCCTAACCGACCATGAATGCATTAATTCAGTTTAGCAGCTGGTTTATTTCTGAGGAATAGCTAAAAGCGGTGTCAGGTCCATTTTTGCCAAACCGGGTAATAATGAGGTTGTGAGGGATGGTTAGATCTTTTCATTGCAACAGTTCCCAACATATTGGAGAAGAGAACAGAGAAGGCCAGCAGAGATACCAATGGTCTTGATTTTATTCACTCACACATCCAGTAGAGTACAACTCTGGACTAAAATGGTTTGAATCATGAGTTTGAGTATGCAGATTGAACATATATCATTGGTGTTTACGCATAGCAAAAGGGGTCAAAAGGATATTTAAACATTGAAAAAAACATTAAAATATAAAGGTTCAACTAAGTAGATCACTACAAGGTGAAAATTTAAAAATTGATTAATAAATATATGATGAGATATTTAAGGACTTAAAAGATAAAAGAGTGTTATTATGTGCATGTAACACATGGGCTGAAAAGTTCCGGGCCTAACAAAGAAAACACACTTTTCTGGTTCAAATTTAGCTTTATTCATCAACGTAATCTCCATCAAGAGCAACGCAATCATTCCAGCGCCGCTCAAACATTTCAATACCACTTTTATAGAACGATTTATCATTCGCCTCAAATTAGGCCTCAGTTTCAGCGATAATCTCTTCATTCTTGCCAAATTTCTTACCGGCGAGCATTTTTTTCAGGTCTGCGAACAGCCAGTAGTCTCTGAGAGCCAAATCTGGCGAATACGGTGGATGTGGGAGCAATCCGAAGTTCAATTCATGTAGTTTTGCCATTGTTTTGATTCACTTGTCACACGGTGCGTTGTCTTGATGAAACACCATTTTTTTCTTTCCCATATGCGGTCGTTTCTTT
>CAADRB010000066.1:481667-539813 GCA_900708905.1 Hymenolepis diminuta | reverse complement strand
ACACGTTCTTTTCATATCTTTACGATGTCAGCTAACTCACCCAACTTCACTTTTTGATCATTCAAAACGATTGTGGATTTTTTTATGTTTTCTGGTTTTACCGCCTCATTTGGACGTCCACTGCGTTCTGCATCATCGGTGTCTCTACAACCACGTTTGAAGTCAGCAAACCAACGTTTTACTGTTGTTTTGGATGGAGCGGAGTCCCCATAACACTTTTCAAGCCATTGCTTCGCTTGAACGATATTTTTTCCCATCAAGAAGCAGTGTAAAATTAAAACACGAAATTGTTTTTGATCCATTGTTTTGAAAATANCAAAAGTAGCGTCACACTTAGCACAATAACTCACAAACTAATGAATAGAATATCATGAAACTTTAACAGGTGTCTTTTGAAGGTTAGTATTAACTGAAAAAAGGGTGACTGCAATAAAACTAGCGACATCTATGTGTTAGGCCCGGGACTTTTCAGCCAATGTGTTAAATAGTGGATAAACGCAAATTATACATTGAAATTTCATTCAGAGTATTCACTTGTTCAGGCCAAAACAAGTTGAACTGATATACTAGACAAGGTTTAAATGAAATTAGTGGCATTTAATCCAGATTCCTTTTACAGCGCGATTGAAGGGTAATGCACTAATTTTAGGGCCAAATGATTTTATTATTTATTTGTTTGAACGTAAAAGGAACACGGAGAAAAATATGCATAAGGTTTTATTAGAAATTGCAACTTTTGTCAGGCATCTACTAGCACTTTCTTAAACCGCTCGAGGATCCGCCAGAGAATCTGATTTTTGAATTGATTTGGTCGCGTATTTCTGTATTCATGCATAGTCGTTTTTTTTCACTTGAAAAGACTGGTGACTTTAAACTTCATATTGAGCTTACAAATTAGCTCATTCTTGAACCTTTACATATCTGGTAATCTCTAAGGGGAATAGATTTCTTATTCACTCTGCAATTTCTTACTGTTCTTTCCAATAAGTCGAAAATATACGTTTTGTATATGGAAATTTTTCTGTAATTAATTTGGCGATTAACTTTTAATAGTAAAGTAAGTGTTTTTGCTCTAGAGATATATTATCAGCACTTTTTTTACTTATAAATTATTTTAATAAGTCATAATAAAATACTAAGAGCACTAAGCCAAAATCCCTTAGTATGCATCAGCCTTCACGCCCCAAAGCCGATGAGAGATTTATGGCCTTTCGATTAAGAATAGCAAGTTAATTATTTAAAAATATCTATCTATAGAATTGATTTGGGTGCGGCATATTAGGTGAGCCAAATATTCTTATGATCATGTTGATCTTAAAAGATGTTTAGGCAGTCGAACGGATAAAAATGTTTGCTTTTTTACGAATCTGGAGTTTGGTAGGATTAAATCTACTGAACCTGAAGTTTTTATTTTAACCTATTTTTGATTTAAACAAAATTATACGTTTTAAAATACCCGTTTAACAATTTAGGTGTTAGAAATAATATGTTTGTAGTATTATCCCTTATCCCCAAATTAATTAAATTTTTCGCCGACTAAAACTTCCCTCTTTGTACTCAGCTGCCTGGGATGGTAAAGAACTCAGCCGCATCCAGTCCACAGATTTAGATTCATTAATCCAAAGTGCATTAGAAGCATCAATGCTCTCAAGACTCAATGCCAAATCTTTGGTTGATCATTTTCAGACGCAATCCCAAGTGCATTAAGACTATTGCCATGGCTCTATCCGTGCGATCTACTCCCTCTATTACCCACCAATTTCGCAAAAAAGTGCTTTTTCCCTTAACATCAACAGCCATCTACACACTCACCACATTGTCGGCGCCTATATATCCATTTGCTTTGTATTTCTTTAATCTATTTGCTTCTCGCTTCCATCTTTATTGCCAATTCTGTTCTGCATCCTGCCGTCGTAGTAAAGATTGGTAGAAAAATATAAGGTATAGTTTTAATAATAGCTCTTATACAAAAATTCAGTTGCCTAAATCATTGAAAGGACGTAGATCTCCCAAATTTCCTTAATAACATTTAATGACCTCATTCGTGACGTGAAAATTTATTTTACAATCTTACAACGAGTTCTAGTATGCAAACAGAAAGTCCAAAATCTTAATTTGTTTTCTTATTTTTTAATTTTTCTTTGAATTTAAATTCGTATTGGTGAATATTTATTGGGAAAGCTTGTACTTAAAGAAATTACATTAAATGCGTTGTTACAGTTAATTAAAAATCATATTTTATTGAATTAGAAATCCCAGATTTTCAAATTTAATTAGACATAAAACAAAATGCACTTCAATGTTTCTTTGAATGATTGCATTTACTGCAAAAACCATTTCTTCATAATTTAAGGCGGCTGGATAAAGTTAATATAAACAACAGTTATTTTAATATTGTCACTAAGTGAAACTTCAGAAAAGTCTCTTCGCACTTCCAAGTGTTTTAATTAAAATTTAACGAATAAAATTTCCTTTTCAATCTTATTGCACTGAAATTTAAGCAAGATTGAAGATATAATTATTTATTTCCAGAAAAGTTTATATGTGAATATGTGGGACCATCATGTTGGTCTAAAATTGTTTGATTGTGCGAGCTCTTCCTACACCACAGGTCACGCAATTCAGGCATTCTCGACTCGATTGCGCGCTATTGTGTTGGACTTACTGGAGGTAGTGGAGGTGGAGGGGACAGATTATAAGTGTTTTAAAGCTAAATAATTGAGAATTCTGTTCTGATTTGAAAACTGAAAACAAAACGCTTCAGGGCATGCCATTAGAAATATCCTTCAAAACGTATTAAAAAATTAGAAGGATATTTTGATGAATTTAATATTTTGGAACTGTTAACGGTTAATTATTTCATTAAGGCAAGGCAAAGATCACCTCCAATCTACAATACCATGAGAACGTTGTAAAACTTATTGTTTTATCAAATTGCAATCCGAAAGTAAGGTACTACTTATGGTATTTTATTCTAGCAGGCAAATAAATATAGCAATTATATATGGGGTATTTAACAATGGACTCCTTACAAACTAGGCTTGACAAATCACGTAGTTATGTCATACGAAACATACGAAAAATTTTTACCGCCGTTCTGGAAATTTTGACCCAATGCTCCTTTTAGGATTTAGAATTCTGTTAATTTAGTTGTAATAATGTAAATGAATTCGTTTTTGAAAAATATCCAATGGTAAACATATTGCTATGCCATTTTTGACCAAATACAAGATATATTTCCCTCGAAAGATTTGTGGATTTTATGTTTGGCTCAGGTTTTTATGCAGCCGTAATTTTCAACGTCTTTTTCGGGTAGTAAGTCATCTTAATTTTACATTTCTTGCGCTTCGAGGGAAAGTTGTTCCTATGTTCCGTTTAGTTCTCAGCATCAAACATGCCTAAATCACAATAGTACTAGAAACAGTGAGACATCTGTATTAGCTGGAAATTTTAGCCTATACTATATACTAACTTCGTAGTCATTAAGATGCTGTTGATGCCACTACTTAATATCTTAAACATGGACAGCTACAAATGTACACATTCTCTCTTTAATGAATTGGAAATAATTTATAAAATGCACCATTGCGAAGAAATTTCGGCCTTTATTTGCAATGCTACTTACTTGCATTTCAATTTTTTTCGAAAAATTTGAAATTTATCTCACGGTTTCACATATTTCATGCCAAGGTGACATCATTTAAGGCGAAATTTCCAGTGAAATCTTAAATTCATAGGTGAACTCATCGAATTTCGCTCCCACAATTTCAAATAAGTGAAATTTTAGATACCATTCTTCAACCTCAAAAATGCATACACTTGATGCATACCTCAAACAGGGATCGAAAATATCTAAATATGCACTCATTTAAAATAGAAAATGAATTTTTTGGAGTTCAATGACAGCTTAATGACAAAAGCTATACTTATTCAAAATTCTTTCATTTTATTGCGCTAAGAATCGAATTAAAAGTGGCTCAACTTTTGATATTTCTATCGGATAGATTAGGATACCTCATTTTTCCCTCAAACTACAAATTGTGATTTTTGGGTAGGACGACCAGTTTGCACTTTATGTCTCATAAGAAATCAGGAGTTATGGCGCCGACTACTAACACGACTAGCTATCTCAATTTGCAATCAGGCGTAAAATTCAACTTGAGACTTTTTTGTCAATGAGAGAGGGAAATTGAGATGTTAAATCTCCTGAGACTGAACAAACCACACCACGCATTCTAAACAGCTCAGCTGTTTTTTTCATAAATCAGACTTTCCTCCCTGTCTTGATTCGAGATTTAATGTCTAATTTATTTCAAGTAGTTGGGATAAATAGTGTTCTTTAAAGTTAATCCAAGAATTTGGCTTAAATTAAGCTTCTATTATAAACTTACTGGTTCACAATTTGTTTTCGATTTATCAATTAGCAAGTCTAGCCAAAATATGGATTTTATAAGTCTTAACTTGGCATTAAGCGTCACTTTCTGGATGGACTTTAAGTTCTTAATCAGCAATGACTTATGTCTATTATCTATTTATTTATTTGTTTGAAGCCTTAATAGCTAGCTTAATGCATGGAATATGACAATATATTCCGATGGGATGACTACTATGAGAGCAAAATAAGGAGCATCTAACTATATAGTTCAGACGGGTTTAATAGAGTTTAAATGAGAAATACTAATTGTTACTTAATGCTGATTGAAAATACCCCTTCCTCCTAGTCATTAAATAAATATTTGCCAATCTAAGTCCTATTGGGTTCCCTTATACAATTAAATGAATGTCCCGTGGATCTAGGTTACCAAAAAATGTGATTACTTACTGATAATTATAAATTTTAATCTGAAAAGTTTTGCGAATAAATTTAACCTATACAGCATGAAACTTTTTACAAATTTGAATAGATGAGTCTTTGAATTTAAATATGTTTGTTTATTTAATCGAAGTTTTCCTTTTAAAGTTTTTATAAAGTTCAGATTTATATACAATAATGCATATCTTTCCCTATCTGTGGTTTCGAAAAGAGGGGATAGATGGTATTTTATTCAAAAATGTTTATCTCAAGTTTGTATGATGGTAATAAATAACCATCACTTAATTTTAATCTTTTACGTTCGGCCAAAATTCAGCATTAGAGGTGTTTTGACAACTAACTCTAAATACGGCGGTCTGCCTAAATTCCACTGCCATTTATCAATTTTATCCTCCTTAAATTTTAGGTTTGTAAATCAGTTAATCAGTATCAGAAATCGTTAGAAGTTAACATGCAACTCTACTAAGTCAAATATCCTGATATCGTTCCTCGTGGGTGCACATCCTGGAAATTAGATAGCCAAATAAAAGGTTAATCTCGGTCAAGAAGGGAGTTGGTAGAACGTGAGTTTCTCATTAGTATAGCTCCAGGATACCCATCCTCTGATCAAGTCCAGCGTTTGAAACACACTGAGGTTTTAGAGTTTAAAATGCATGATAAAGTTAATTATAACTGACCTGCGAAAAGTCAGTGAAACTGCGTGACCACTTTATTTGTGTAGATGAATTTTGACAGCAGTGTCACATTTATTTATAGAGTTACTAAAGGTTATACCGAATGGACATGCAGACGACATGAAGAGGAATGTAACTGATGTGATTTGGGGTTTCTCTTTCTTATTAAAATAAAAAACTATCAGGATTTTTTCATCATTATCGAGACCGTCATTCAGCTGCTTCAAAATGGACTACGATTTTCCTAAAGTATTAAAATACAGATGAAATTAAATCTTAATATGTCAGGATCAAAGAAAAACTGTGATAACTGATAGCTTTTGACAAATTTTAGCCCTTTTAGTTCACCAGCAAGGTTCAAATAAATGAAAGAGATGGAGAATTGTCACCGAAAATTTATCAAGTTCTCCAATCCGACAGATTTATCTAGTCTACTTGATTTTCGATTCTATCATGCATTTGTTTTATCTAATTAGAACAAAAAAATAGGATTAGGAAATGAGTGGTTCTGAATTCAAAATAAATCGTAATTGCTCCGAATTTTAAAGAGCTGTTGGGACTAATATCGGAAGTACCACAGATTTCTAATCAAAGAACAAACCTAAAAATCCTAAATTTGTCATGTCAACAGGATAATTACTATTGTTTCCCTTACTTTTCTCTTAAAAATGTGTCATCAGATATTTCACTACACCCATAACTCATTGCCTTTTGATTGGTCACTAACGGACCAATCAGCAGTGGCTGGACAGAAACGATTCAAGTTAATATTCCATTGGGTTCAGCAAAGCAAATTTCTGCCAATGAGAGTGTAAAAAATTGCATGGCTAAACCAACACCCATATAAAAAGATGATATAGATAAAAATGGTTAATTCAAGGACATAATTAGTCCCTCGGACAGCATGCCAATACGGATTTAGAAGATTTTACATGGCAATAAAAATGACCATGATATTTTTACAGATTTTGCTGGCTATTCTACCAATTCTTGTCTCAACTTCAGAATCACCTAGAAATATTCTTTCAGTTGATATTTTTGAGGAACAACCCGTTGGTTCTCTAGTTACTGACGTTGCTCAAGAATTAGGACTTTCCGTTGACGCCTCAAATTTCAAAATTGTGGTTGCAAATTTGGCAATAAATGAATACTTTGGGATATCTCCAACAAACGGAAGGATAACTCTCAAGAAACATCTTGATCGTGACACGTTGTGTCAGAATGAGCGACTATGCTGTGATTCTGAAATTGACAGGGGTTCGACACCAATTCAACTTCCAGATGGTAGCTACTTTCGACGTACAGCAAAGACATGTAAGCTCTCTTTTCGAGTTGTCTATCAGTTAAGTGAAAATGGAAGTGCTCTGCATGAAAATCGGATGGCCTTCAGTTCCACTGAGGTAACCATTCATGATCTCAATGACTGTGCACCGAGATTTCTCTTAAAGGATAACTTTCCTACCTACGGTGGACTTTATCGACCAATGCAAAGGTCGATTTCCATTACTATCCCGGAAAGTACGGGCACCGATACATGTTTTGACCTCCCTATGGCGTTTGATGAAGATTCAGGTCAATATGGAATTCAAGAATATCGGATAGAATCAACTGGGAAAGGAGATTCCACAATGAACGGAAATATTCATGACCTGTTTGCTATTAGACTTGGAAGCTGTGAAGGCAGTCGGAATCCGACATATGATACCTCTGGAGAACCGGATATTGCTAACATGAAACCTAAGCTACAACTTCGACAAAAGCTTGATAGAGAAGCTGTGGCTGAATATCATCTTAATTTGGTTGCTGTCGATGGAGTGAATTCTGGCGGTCCAGCATCTCTATACAACAAACATGCTAACCTTCTTCCACATTCTGCAAGTCTAACTGTCACAATTCTAGTAGGTGATGTCAACGACCATGTTCCTGAAGTTGATCATACAGTGGAAGTAAAGCTGAAGGAAGATTTTCCTGTTGGCACTCGTGTGACTCAAATTATTGCTCATGATAAGGATATTGGTGATAATGGCAAAATTCGCTATGAAATTCGACCTATTGGACCAGTGAAAATATCTCGCTTTCCTTTTGCGATTGATTCAACTACTGGAATAATATCGATCGTTAACCCACTGGATGCAGACAGCCTACCTCCAGAATCTCATGGAGTTATGGAATTTCTGGTGATATCCTCTGATAACGGGCAGGATATTTCTTATTCTAGCACCACAACAGTGAGTGCTCATATTGAAGATATTAATGATGAAGCGCCGGTGATAAAAACAGTCGATTTAGCGAGTCGAAGTAATCCACCAAGGCCTTCAGTCCAAGAGAACCTTCCGCCTGGAACCCTCGTTGCCTTTGTCACTGTCACAGACGCCGATTCTGGAGGTAACGGAATGGTCACTTGCAAGGTTGACAACGCCAAATTCGATCTCGAATCAATTGGGGATAAAAGCGCCAAGATCAAGGAGCTTCAGCTAGTCACGAAAGTTGTATTAGATCGTGAAGACTCTCCATTGCATCGAGTGACAATAATCTGTGTAGATCATGCACACCCAGTAGCATTTGCCAAGACGGGTATTCAAAGGATCCTTGTCACAGTGACAGATGAAAACGACAATGACCCAATGTTTCACAGTGACATGATTGAAATCACAGTTCCAGAAAATAATCCACCTGGAGAACTTCTTTACCGTTTAAATGCCACAGATGCAGATGAACAGGTTTCCTGGAATACTGGTCTTCGAACCCCACTCATCTATGAAATCGATCAAACCGGCCAGCGGTACTTCAATCTTGATCAATCCTCAGGAAACCTCTATACAAAAGAATCATTCGATCGTGAGAAACAGGATTTAATTAAGTTTGGTGTTGTCGTTAAAGATCACGGAATGCCTCAACGAAGTGCCAGCGCCAAAGTCATGGTTCGAATCCTCGATAGAAATGATCACGCACCAGAGTTTGAGCAGAAGGAGTACAATATTAGTGTTCTAGAGAATATTGCCGTCGGTGAAGTGATTTTGAAGGTGATTGCCCATGACAAAGATCAGGGTCAAAGTGCGGAATTTACTTACCATATGGATGACCTTAGGGTAAGCACTTAGATTTTCAAATTTTGTTTAAATTAAATTTATCCATGCTCCTTCACTTTCTCCTAATTTCGATTAAATGCCAACTTGAGTCAACTAAATTATGGGGAATAATAAAATACTTAATTAAATTAACTTTATCAGCCCAACACTCAAAAAATGTAAATAACTATTTTATAGGCAAAGTAATTTAAATTTTGTTAATAAATGCATACGCAAAGGAAGTATTTCTTTTAATTTCGGCATTCCAAAATCCTATATTATTAACAACTGTCCATCAACAATAATCAGAATGACATCTAGGGTTAAAAATGGCGATAATTATGACATTTTAACATTTAGACAAACAAGCCTATCATGATAATGTTTCCACTATTTCACATAATCTACAGTTTTACTCAATGGAGAACTGTTTTACTCTGCCTTTAATAATCTCTCTATATCTTGAAGAAAGATGTATTTTGAAGTTTAAATCCTGGTAAGAAGTCTATGCTTTCTGTGAAATTTAGATTCCTTCGCAGCTTCATTTATTTTTATCAAAATAATGTCCCTTTATCCTTATTAACATTATGACCCATGTCAATGAAAAACTGTTACAAGTTGTATTCTTGAGATAGCGTTTTAATATACTAAATGGCAAAATCGTTCAGTGAGAGGTGAAACAAGGAAGGTATTAAAAAGAAATATACACGAAAGTGTCGAAATTTAAGTCTCAATTTATCTGAATTCTGAGAGCATTGAGTTCTCCTTTTTTCGAAAGTAATGGGATTGCATTTTAATGTTTAAATACATCAAGGCCTAGTGTTTGTGATTTGATATCAAAGGCTTGTTGGCAAGCTGATATAATCAAATGGTTAGTTATATCAATTTACTTAGTTTCAATCTTTTTGCATGAACAGTTATTTGAGACTAGCAAAGGCGTTCTGAGCGTAATGGAGTCAAATAGAATTAATTCAAAGTGAACCTAAATTTGTCCGATCGTATGCATTCATAATAAGCAAAAACTATTAGATGATATCCAGAGGGCTAAATTGGAACTTGTTAATCTTTGTCCTTATAAAGTTATTTAAACGTATTCTTCATTATAAATGTCGTAGCAACTAGTTGCGAATAATACGCAAAAATACGCCTTCTAAAAGCACTAAACTCCACTGTTTTTAAAGATCCAATAATCTGAAAATCGACAAACATGCAAGAAACATAGTGCCTAACTAAGCGCAAAAACAGAGTTATTAATAAAATAGTTTACGCACTTATGCTTTCTAATTGAAATCGTTTGGTTACAGTATTTCTTATCTTAGGAAGAATATGGAAAAAATGAGGTTCTCTGAAAAATTAAACAGGCTGCGTCAGGATTTATATCAATAATCTTAAAGTCCTAACAAGAAGATTGTATTCCAATCTCAATTTTATTGTTATTATTATTAAAACTTCCTTATTTTGTTTAAATTTAGCAATTTACGATTAAGAGAGCAAGAGTGATGACCCTCCGACTCACAAATCCCTTCTAAACTCCTCTAATCCCTATAAAATTGAGGCAAGACACTTTCCTCTAATTTGCATATGAAAACATCTATTGTAGAGATAATTAAGATCCCATAGTGGTTAATTTGAAACCCACTTCAGTTTCCTCTCCTTCCCCCCCCCCCCTCCCCTCCATCTACCCATTTTCCTATCGTCACTTATCGGAAGGGGAAAGTAATATGAAACGTAGGTAGGGATAAAGGGAGGGAGATAGGAACCAATAATCAGTGCAGCTTCCAAAACAACATAGGAAAGTATGCAACTTTCTTTCTATCGGTCAATTAATCCCCCACGAATAAAAAGAGGACTGAAGGACATGCAATCTCCTACCTCTCCTGCTCTTCGAAAACCCCGCCTTGAGTACTCCTCCCACTATCATCACAATAAAAATGCTCTCCAATCAACTCCTTCCCATTTCGAGCAAGTTTATGGTAATGGAGTGTATAAGGGAGGTGAGGGGAAAGAGGATTTGGGATGATAGTTCCGTCTAATGGTGGGCGAAGCTCACTTTATTAGATTCCTTTAGCCCTTTCCCTTGAGTGCGTGTGTTTCTAATTAACGCGATGGTCCTCATCAATTTGCATCCTTGCTTGCTATGATCAAAGTGACTTGGGGATGGGAATGTGATTAGACGGAAGAAGAGAAGAAGATGGAAGGAGAGAAAGAAGGGAGGGAAGAAATTTGAAAGAGAAGATGGAAAGTTTTTGAGTTGTCAAGAGGAATTAGTAGAATGAAAAATGTGGTGAATGCTGTGGCATGCATCTAATTGACAATTTTATCAGAGTTGGACTTTTTCAACGTTTTTTCTTGCTAATGAATGCATTAAAATTTCATTTTAAAGAGAATCATAACTTAATAGATTCAACATGGGGTTTTTTCTTTGATCCGGATTGTGTTCCATAGTTTTGACTACGTGGATAAAAAATTGTGGCATGATAGCTAAGAAAAATATAAGATAAGATATTTTAAGAGTCTCAATTTTTCTAATGTGGCCATTTTTAGTCGATTCAGTTGATCGGTACTTACTTCGATGTCTCCGAATTACTGAATGAACACCATTGACGTCACATATATCGGTTGCTACAATGGCAGGGCTATCGGCATTTTTAGTCTACCAAATCTGCGCTTATGAGTTCGATGACATCGTTTCACATCCATCCTATTCAAATTGACTAAAAGAAAGAGCAGAAATCGAAATCTATACAGAAAAGTCTAGGATACAACAACTCAGCTTTGATAGACGTTGAATATTGCTACCTAACATTACTTCGCCGATGGTTTCCTTTATTTGGCTTCACAAATAACCTCATGCAAGGGCTTTTGCTATTCGGAAAATTTTCAACTTAAAACCGCTTACTTATTTTGATATCGTAACATATTATCTAAATTAATTAACCCCTAGCAATAAATCGGAACCAGATTTATCTTCTCAATTATGATTGACTAATTTTTAAGTAGCCTCAAACAGTGAATCACTATTGCTTTTCGAATAAGAGAGGCCAGGAAGTTTGATGTCTCATGGTTGACACGCAATCGTCTTTATGGGCAGGTACTAACAAATATATAAAATGGATCCTTAAATTAGCCGTCTCCTAAGAAAAACTGTATCAATAATAAAATCCCCGGGAGATCTCTTCATAAATAATAAGTAGTACTTCAGGTAAAATTTATTTTTTAACGGACTCTGACTCTTTGAATAAACATAAAGATAAAATTCAATAAAATACTCAGTTTTTACCTATTATATCTTTGCTATATTAAGACGGAGTGTTGACTATTATTATGCAAGATCATTTTGTCAACTATGGGAAGAAAAAATGAATTGAAGTAATAAGATCGATCCTTCCTGATTAAAAATCAATCAATAGACGTTGAATATCATGAACTAGCATTTACTGTAGTGCAGGTGGAGAATAATGGCACTTAAATTTTGGAACGTGTGCTACAAATCTAATGAATATTGAATGACAAAATAATTGAATGAAGAAAGGCTCTTTGGTGCCTTGAAGTTGTTCTCGGTCTCTTTCTGATCCCTGCCCCTTAATCATCTATTAGATTTTCTGTTAACCGATTATGATCGCTTTACGCAAAAAAGTGAAAAAAACTTTTGTATTGTTGTTGGTAATGATAATACGATCAGAATTTCTGACTTTTATTTATCCAGTTCGAGTCAACATGCATATTGGCTTAGTATAAGAACTTAAGATCAAAGCTTATTGGTATACATCCTCTGATTTGGATTGCTAACCGCGATGGTTGAATATTATCGACAAGAGGGAACGATAGAATGTGGGTTCCTTATAAGAACGGTTCCAGGATACATTCCATCTTATCAAACCAAGATATACTAGCACTTCCCTTGCAGAACTTTAAATGCATATCATACTACACTTTTTATAATTTACTTTATAATACAATAGCCTAGGTGAGCAATATATTCTTTGATAGTGAATAGAAATGTCTTCAGTTAAAGTTTGACCCTTTGAGAGTTACTCATTCTGTTGGTTCTGGGTCGTATTTAAGTACAAAATCATTCAACATTGCTCTCTTCACTCTCACAAACCTAGTCTTAAAAAATAATTCTGTCACATCTGTAATAATTTTCTAGCAAATTAGGCATTTTATCCCAGGGACAGGGTAATAGTGATATTCTGCCAAGTTGCATGACCTGGCATATATTTCATGAGAGAGGATTAATGGTATGAACGTAAAATGAAATGATAATTACTTCCGGTGTAAAGAATCAATAATGAGCACATCCGAATATCAGTGAAATTATTAAAAATTCGAATAAAAAATAATGAAATATTAAATTATTAATAATACAATCAATATTAGAACTGGAATCTGAGTAAGCATGTTTTGGTACTTTAAAAAACGTGCTACAAAACTCCTACCATTTCGAAACAATTTTAGTTATTTATATTACTCTTTTCTAATTAATTATATATTTTTATCTTACTATATATGTTTTATATTAAATAAAGTGTTAACGTAATATATTTATTTTAATCTAATAAGTTTTATCTCTTTTCTTCCGTAATTAGAGAAAATTTTATTTTCATATTGCGAGATTTAAAGTTAAATATTTTCTACTGTTTTAGTGCAGTTTTTATTCGAATACTAACAGTTCCAGTTCTCTACCGAATCTAAGAAACTTGGGAAGCTAAAAAATATTGTTGGTCCGCTTTCTGACCCCCTCTGTTATTTCTTCACTCTGTTTCATACATTCTCGAATACGTTTCAGCTTTGGGAAAACAATTAAAGTCCTTAGTTAAAACTTCATATGGTTAATTATTAAGCTAAATTAGCATTCGAAAATGTCACAATAGTTTGTATCAAAAGTTTATTAAGACACCGAATGAAATGGAATAACTTTGATAAAATACTTGAATATGATGTTCAAAGTCTCTCATTCAATGCTCGGTAATTTAAATTTCAGACAAATAACCCGAAATTAATAAGACTGAAACGGTGAATTCAATTTGTGGTCTGTGAACAGTTTCCTCCCAATTTCTCCTTTTACCATTGCAGAGGGCCACCAGATTGTTGAGGGTCACCAGTTTGTAGCGGCAGATGGCTAACAGCAAATGGAAGAAAAAGAACACCAAGGATTGCGTAGACCAGGTTGTATTGAACAAAGCTCAGTACAGAGTCTCAAGGGAAAATAGGGAATTGGAGGAGAAGAATTGAGCAACGGGAGATGCGTTTGACGAGCTAGGGTCCCCTTGGTGTGTGCGTGTGGGCCTAATTTATAACCGACACTTCGGATGAGGACACGCATAAGGATATAATTGTAGGCGTGCTTTAATTGGTCGGGACGATTGTAGGGAAAGGAAGGGTCAGTGCAGAGAGGACTGGTTAATAACAAAGCCGACTAAGCGGTGTATTTGCTACTATCGTCCGAGTTATGCTTACCTTTTCCGATCGATGAGAAATAGGCCAGTTGAGGACACACAATGTTTGTCTATGGAGTGCTTGGGTCACAGGAAAGGTTAAAGGATTACAGAGATTACTTATGTGGACAAGATAATCAAATTTGGTGATGATTAGGAATGGTGTAAGATAAAATATTTCGGAGAAGAGGGATTCATCCTTCACTATTGATTTGGTCTGTATTTCAACCTTCTTACCATTCTAAACGTGTATTTCCTACCTGATTAGAACATAAATACTTCTACAATCTTACCGTATGTTTTCGCATGCCTATATTTCATTAAAGTTTATAAATATGTCTAGCTAGGTGCTTTTCACATCAAAAGCTCCCAATGATACTGATATTTGAGACAATTATTTCGGCTTAACTTTAGTTTAACAGTTATGTTGTGTAATATGAAAGTAAAATTTTACCGATTTCATTAATTTAAATAACTTTATTTCGCATGAACTTAATTTTCTGATTCTCTTTAGATGGATGATTACTTATGTAGAGAAGTGTCAAATGAGAACGGTTATTAAATTAGAGATCATGAGATCGATGATCACCAGTGCATATCTCGTGTTGCAATGTAAGTGGGATGATCAAATTTACTTGATCGAACTAAGTAAAAAACTTTTGTATCTATGATAATGTTTGAACGAAGAGAGGTAAATGAGAGACGGAGAGGTAGAAATGCGGAACTTTCAATATAAAGAAACCTCTTGAGGTCGAGTTTCCATTAGTTTTCAGCTTATGATTTTAGAATTCTTTAAGTGTGGTTTGAATCTTAATTTGAAGATAGTGGAGTGGAGTATTAAATTGTCTGCAGGTTCATATTCATAAGCCTCTATCACTTAACAGTTCTAATGAATTTGATGGCATATGTCTGAAATCGAATAATTTTGTAGGATTGCGTGGTAGAACAATGACCATTTTAATACTTTGAATTTTATTTCAAGCAACTTTATCTTTTCTTAACATTCTCTTACCTTCCCCATCGAGAGTAATGATATCGTCTAAATAAGAAAATTCATTCACATTGCTTTAAGATAGTGTAAGATGATGAAATCAATAAAACAATGTCATTAAGAAAAGACTTTACGAAGTCGCGTATATTTTAATGTGAAACGTATTTTACTATGATTTAATCCAAAAACACGGGTATTAATACTTCAATTCAAATGAAAATGCAATGCTGTAGAGCATCTATTACATTTTCTTAAGGATCTTGTTTTCTTTCATCAAAGGAAATTCTAATTCCGAATTTGCCGCTTCACTTTCCTATGAATAATTGATAGGAATACGCAATTCAAAGCTTAACATATTATGGAGACCACTCTTGATTTAAGAAGCAATCAATCAGAAGTAAACGTCATATAAATCCGCTATTTCTGCCCGCTAATACCAAAGCATAGGTATGTATGAGTGTGTATGTTGTGATAATTGGCATAATCTGTCGAAGATTACATTGATCGACTGACAGACTGTGACAAGAACACTGCCAACACTTTTTGTAGCGTATGCACACTGGAGAATTAGGAGAGATAGTTGATATCTTTTTAGACAAGAACATTTCTCCAGCCTTCTAGCCTTTTCCTGGCCACTTTTCGTTTTTTGAT
The DNA here is from genome assembly GCA_900708905.1 of Hymenolepis diminuta. Taxonomy (NCBI): domain Eukaryota; kingdom Metazoa; phylum Platyhelminthes; class Cestoda; order Cyclophyllidea; family Hymenolepididae; genus Hymenolepis; species Hymenolepis diminuta. The sequence continues at coordinate 524,178 of CAADRB010000066.1, read as the reverse complement.
TATCAAAATTCATAATATTCCAGATTTGGAATAATAGCGTGACTACTTCATCTAGAATTTTAGATTTTGGCGTTTGAATTCGAGCGACTAAAGTTTAAAGAACTAGCCAGTGACATGGTATTATCAGTGCTTCGTTAAATTAACATCAATATGGTAAAATGAAACCACTGTTTATTTGATAAATCTAAAAGTCTAAAAAAACATCTTAAAGATTTATTGGCTTTTAATTGATTTAAAATGTTTCAATAAATTCGAATTTTCTTCCATAATAACGGTAAAGCACAGGAAAAATATTTTTTCAAACGGTTAAAATTATTGTAGAAGAACAAGGGAGATTCTTAGCCATCTGAATATTTCTTACCTCATTTGAACAAATTCGCACATATCACTATGTATTATTAAGCGTTAATATATTATTCCACTTTTCGCTATTTTTGTCAATGTCTACTTAAGGCAATAAACAATTCCCTTCTATCAAGGATTTCGGTTTTAAAATTTTATATATAAAAATTGAATGGTTGCTGAATTATTTAGATGAGTTACCACGTCGTTATTGCAGTTGCAATTAGTGCAAATTTAATAAAGATCTTGCAGAATTTGTTACCGTTACTAAATGATATTCAACTTCATTTTCATCGGTGGTTTCTCGTTTTCAAATTCATTATTATAATCCGAAGGAAGGACAGAAAAACTTTAAAATTTTTAACTCTGCGAAAGCTTCTGAAATTGGCTAATAGTGAACCCAATAGATGATAAAGAGGATGTGATCGAAAAGATGCTGAGAGTAAAGTCAAGGCAATAAAAGGTCCTACTTCATTTGATTTCTGGATTCGGGTTCCACATAATTTACTTCATGGGTAGTTTGCCTTTCAATATTCAAATATTATGATACTCTACCTGCATTAGTGAGAAAATTCTTATCTACTATGTCCGTGGCTTATTGATAAGTTGTTTGATTATGAAAGTCGGTCTGATAAATTAAATTTTTTTAATGATCTTATTTGATATTAAGTAGCTTATAAGATCTTAACGATGAAGAGCTGAAATTATTCTTTGCGTAGAGCATGATCAAAGGCATCTCAAATAACATCTGAGGCAGCTACTACGAGTAGTGAATTTCGACCGAAATTCGTTTATGTTGCTAACCTTTCCATTTGACGAAATTCTTGATGGACTAGTTGAAAAAAAATTACAATCTATTTCAATTAAAATAGTCCATTTTCTTGATGTGACATTTATCACCCCCCATCCCCATTCATCTGCCTTTGGGACACAGAGACACGACATCTTGAGTAAAGGCCGGTAGCAGATGCTAAAGTATACGTCGCGCGGGTGTGGGGTGGAGGGGAAGGCAGCTAGTCACATAAGAGACGGTTGGTATGAATCATCATAGGCAAAGTAGGTAATCCCTTTTAGCGTCACTGAAAGTGCGCTCTTGTTATGCTTCTGGTCCGCCCTTCTTCACCACCCCCATGTCTTATCAGCTCCAATTGCATGTATGCGTCCTTCTTTAACGCTAAGAGCCGACGCATTTCTCTGCACGAAGTGATGCTCTTTTTGATAAGTCATGGAGGGCATGCCGTTTTTTGACAAAGTTGGTATTCTGATTGCACTTAAGATGGAATTGTATGAATTTTCTGTTGCATATAATATGAAAACAACGTAATAAATGTTTCTTTTAGATTATGACTTGTTCGTTACCTCTATCAGTGTTCCACTTATATTTTCCCGTGTTTAATACTTGTAGCAGCTTTTGCACTGCCATGGGTACAATAGCAAAAATATAAATGCCAAAATACCAATGTTTAATATCTTAGAAATTAAACCTTTAAATTAATTTACCTATGGAATCCACCCTATGTTAGAGCGTTTTAAATTCCATAGCAGAATATGCACTGATGAAAAGTCGAAAAGAAAGGTGCTCAGTTAAAAATTTGCTATGTTACGTTCTTTGTCAAATCCATGAAATGTTTAACCTGAAGTTGTTGACCTCTTTCTTTAAATCACCTTCATCACTATTTGCAATAAAAATACAGATCTTCCTTGTAAAAATTCACTACAACAAGTTTTTCATTTAGTGAACTTTTAAATATGGGAACGGCACTTGTAATCATAATTTCTGAAGAAAACATACGCATATTGAAGTACATTTCTTTTATGTCATTTTAAATGGTTAAATCATATCACTTTTTAGTTAAACTTTGTCCGTCAAATTCAAAAAACCTTACAGCCTTAAATGATTTGAATATTAAATGGGTTTTCATTTAAAGTTACCGTTATTTATTTCTTTGCAATTTGTACATAATTTACTGTTTTTATTTCCGTAAGTTAATATTTTTCATTAATTTATTTTTCGTTATTATAGCATTAAATTAAGGAAGTTTATGCTCAAAAAAAATTTTATTTTTTCTTAATTTTATTTAAGGACTAACAATGTCAATGAATTTACTCCTCTGATTAGGCAATGTTGATATTCCAACATTCCAAAATGCCTAAAATTATTTTGCAAAATAGCCTATGCATTTTTCCCTAATTAAACATTGAATAGGTGCTGTAAAAGAACAAAGAACATTTATTATCTCTGTTGATGTGCACCTAAAGCTCATGCATTTAGTTTAGCAAAAGTTAACTCTTCATTTAATATGAATCTCACGCAGATCAATTATTGAAAATTCTCCATTCAGTATAGAGATGTAGTGTTATTTCTATCAGATCTGAAGTCCACTGAAGGAAACTACCTTAATAATCATTTTAGCAAGTTAAAAACACCATGGAATATTTTTCTGCTTTGTCTAGTGTTATTCAAATTAATAATAGACTCAAACTCACATGCTCTGGTGTGGCAGAAATGAATATTCGCTCACATAAGATTAATACAGAAGGATTAGAACAGTTTTTTCGTGCTCTCTATCCCTATTTGTATAGTCCAAAATGGCTTAAATGGTTAGCTTTCACTTTAGAATTAATAAATGGTATATTTTAAAAGAAATCGCAGTTTGATATTATCTCTCCCATGTTTCAGTTAGTGAATTTCAATTTAGATTTCCACTTTAATGGTCCAAATGGATTACATAATGGTCGTATACGTTTGACCAAATGGGAGATCTTCATTAATTGACTCAAGTTAATAGAATTTACATGATTATTTGTTTTCAAGACAAAAAAATTAGTTAAAAATGTTTATTTTAGGTAAATTGGCACTTTGAAGACCATTTATCCCTTTCCCGATGTTTTAGGGAGGAAAAACCACAAAAGCAGGCAAAATAAAAAATCAAAATCGCCGCAATCCGAATGCAAAATAACATCTTTTTTGTGTTTATTTTTTAAGAAGTCTGTAATATCTAAGCAATTAAAGGACAATAATCCCTATCCCTATCCAAACATACCCACAGTAGAAAAACTTCCCAAAAAACTCCATTCTTTAATGATATCGTATAAATAACCAATGTGGAAGAAGGAGGGGGGAATTCAAATATGGGAGAATGGAGTCTATCTTCAGTTGCGCATAAAGTTGACTTAATGCGCAGATTAGAAAGAATATTCAAATTTTATCGATCGAATGAATGATCTTTTCTTGTCATTCAGATTTGAGAAGAAAGAAATAACCCCACTTTTATTCCTTTCTTTCTTTTTGAATTCATTTCATATGCGTAAATCAAACAAAAAATTAGAAAACAGCTCTTTAATTGTCGGACAAAGAATAAATACCTTTCAAAATCTATTTTATTGAAAGGTGTCATGGAATCAATTCGAATTTACTCTTATCCATTCTCATTCTCTTTAATAAAATAATCATTCAATATTTAAAGCAAAGATAGGAAGATTACAATTTCGAATATGAATGCTATTGAAAGGAAAGTAGAATGTTAATGGGAGGTGTTGATCTTGAAAGCTGATTTGTGATTATTTCGTCTTTGTCCTTGAGGTAAATTCAGTTTAATACGTTTTAGGGCGGTTGAAGATTAATATCAACCCTAATAAGGTTGGCATTTGCACTATCGGTTTCTCTGTTGATTTTTATTTGTTTGTATTTTAAAATACCGTATATAATTAATCATTTAGAGTGCCACAAATTTGTGTGTTTTTGCTGTCCCATTACGCCAGTTACAAAGTGAGCAATTTAAATATGACAGATAGTTAAGATTCATCTTCGAACGTGCATTATTATCATTCTGAATCCTTTCAAGGTTGAAATAACCTTCACTATCCACTTTCACAATAATGAAATGTTTCATCTCAGGGTTCAGGCCAACTGCTGCAATAAATATTAAAAAGCTTTATTATTAAATAATAATAATTGGTTTATTATCACTAGAATGAAATTCAGACACATGGAAAATACTCTGACCTATAACAGTGTTTCCGAAATCTCAGACGTTCTTCAAATTAGTTCGAAAACATACATTACATAAGGTACAAATTATAGGCTGAATAAAATTTTCGAAACCGTTAAACCTGTAAAGTTTAACTCGCAAAATTTAAGTTGTACTTTTTAATGCTTTTATAGGTTTAATTTAATTTAATTGCATATATATTTGGGTATGCATAAAAATTGTTCATGAAATTGGAAACTTAATCGCAAAATAATCGTTTCAAAATAATATATAAAAACATTTTTCATCTACAATAAAACTAATGTATTTTTTAGACATATGTTTGTTCCCGCGACGGGAATTCATATTTGCATCCTAAATATCGCGAACCGTTTATGGCCGTTGGAACGTTTGTTTTCGTCTATTGTGTAAATACGAGTGCTATTAGTGGCACACAAAAGGCATTATAACAAGTTATTATTTTTAAAGCATTTTGAAAATTTTTTACAGACCGTTTTAAATTAATGTTTTGGTTTATTCTTTTAATTTTTTAGGGCTCTGCTCAGAAGCGCTTCGAGCTTGATCCAATATCTGGAAATCTGACGATAAAATCTGAACTCGATCGGGAAACGGAATCTCAGTACAGTTTTCAAGTAAGTTTCAAAAAAAAGTATTTTAATTTAGGCCTAAATTATTTTATATGCCGTGTGCATGGCCTGCTGGTTAAAATAGTATGCATGAATCAAAGTAAATAATTCAAAAATCGTATTATCACTTTATATATTTGCTGGACAAAATTTATTTAACTGCAATTTTGTGAGTTACAAGACGTCAAAATTTACCATCTACATAAGTGTAGGAAATAATTCCACCTCATATTGCCTAAATTGTGACTGAGTCAGACTTCATACTGTTTGTAGAAGACAAGAGCCAACTATTAGAAAAGGCGGTTAATTTTTTAATAACGGGATTACCCATTCATGGTTAAAATGGTAATGCGACTTCTGTGTGAACTACCTTGAAGAAACCCTGCACTGAGTTTTCTGCTATGTTAAGATGACGTAAGAGCTTTCTCGGGATTTGGAGGAAGAAACCAGTCGCCACGGCAAGACCGACTATCATAATTAAACCACTGGTCAGCAAGTACTGGAAATTTTGAGTAAGAATTAAATTAGTAATACAGAGAATTATTATGAAATTTTGAGCGGTTCCGAAAAAACAGATGAAGTAATTCTTTAGACGCTTTATTTTTAATCCGCGTCTCATATTCTATATTGAAAGTTACTTACTTATTTCAGTTGTTTTTCCGTAATGAAATATGGTATAAATTTTGTGCAGTGTTGTGGGTTATTTTAATACATTATCCTTCTTCTGACCATCACTGACAAGTCTCATCCAGATTCACTTTCATGTCGTCAATATCAGACTTCGCCAGTATCCTTTTTTTTCAACGGCCAAATGCAATATCTACTTGATAGCACAAAGTCATGTCATTTGGTACCCAAATATTTTCGGTACGATTTATTTAAATACAGATACTCAAAATTAATTATTCTCTGCAAAACAGTTTTTATCGATAAACAAAGAAGACAGATTTTGGTTTATTAACGTGGCTTCATGAACTGCCACAATAATTCAATAGCGAGATTTTTCTGAATTCCAATTTTCAGATCTAGAAACGCGATTAATTACCTTGTGTTTGAAAGATACGTCAAAGAGTTCCTCGAATTATCTGAAGCTTCGTTTAAAATTGAAGAAATTAATATAACTTTCAAACACCTATATCTGAAGTATTTTATTCGCGGCATAGCAATTAGTTAAGGAAAAATCTTATCCCTTTGAAATCACCATTAAATTTGCATAAATAATTACGCAAATTGTGCTTTTTCGTCGCGGTTACTTTTGATAATCTCCCAAACCATCAAAGACTTTTATTTCTCTTGTAAAGTGCATGTTTAATTCTAATATATGTTTAAATTCATCAAAATAACGGCCAAAATTTATGTAAGGGATAATAAGGGTAGGAATTTAAGACGCTAATTACACTAAATTCACTAAATAATACCTTACATTAAGCTAAGGAAGAATTCAAACTAATATCCAATGCGTAATGCTGACACTTTTAAACTTCTTGGTACAAAAATCTTTGAAAGTGGGTAAATCCTCAGAATACAGTTTAACTAATAGATTACCGTTAACCCTCCTCCTAAGTTGCTTTTTGAATTTTCGCATTTCCTAATACGCATTTTATGTTTCACCCTATTCTTCTTAAATGATTCACTTTTATTTTATTAAATTGCCTTATTATTATTATCGTTCATGACTATGTAAAAAATTTTTAGTTTTTAATAATGAGAAAACATTTGAGTGATGGCATTTATTAAAGTGTCCGATAAGATAAGAAACGGGGAGGGGTGGGTTTAACAGGAGCAGATAATGTGGTGAGGTGATCAAGAATTCTTGTTTGATCTATGGAAACTTTGACCTACCCATGTTCTTTTAAGGTGCATAAGGAGCAGTATTAAAATTTTTATTTCTCCTAAACTGATATCTGGATTCAAAGATTAGATCATGTGTATTCAGAAATTCTTGACCGGCTCATTTAGTTCCATCGTTGGTCATGCAACATCGATTTATTTATATCTTATGGTGACCAGAAAATGGTGAAAAGGGCTAGTAAGAATGTTCAGGATAAGTTAAATAATAAATGAATTGTAATATCCCATCAGACTGTGAACCTTACATAATACTCTACAAATTTAAAAAATGTCTGAATTTTCCTGTTCCTACAGCTACTGTATCTACAGCTATGGGTATAAGTTAGAAGAGGATATGCGGAGAGGGGAATATGAATGACATAGAACAACAGTATTGCTTTTAGCAGAATATACTTGGGAATATATGGGAAGAATAAGAAAATGCAGACGTAAATCTGCAAGTATAAGACAAAATGCGTACAGATATGTATATTATGCCATTACGTGCGTGTATGCACTTTGCAATTTTTGTATCGAAAGATAATAAACTATTAAGGAAGGAACTGAAAGAACGACAGAAAGAATTTTGAGATAAATTGTCAACTGCGCTTTGTCCGAAACTTAAATGGTGCCTCACTATCATGTCCTAGAAATAAGCATTAGAGATTTAACATTTTTTAATTTGCCAGCACATTTAGACTTCCCGAATTAAGTTCTAGCCAAAATTATTAAAAGTTCAAAATTGCATTAACGATAGAAAACTTGGAAATCAGGGTTCGAAACCTCAGAATTTATACTCTCACTCGGAAGGAACAAGTCACTTTCGTCGCCAAACATATTTGGGCACACGCTGATCATGATATCTTGACGCTTGGCCTAGACAAAACTGTCCTTGTTCTGGCAGCGGGTCGACCTTTATTCGTCAATACTATGAGGAAATTTTCATATATTTAAGCATTTCCTGTTAAATAAGTCAAGTTCCTTGAGGGTAAAGCACTACATCTAGGAGATTTCTATGCTACAATGTATTTCAATTGATCAGTTTGGAAAGAGGAAAGAATTTGATCCTCTATTTCAAAGAGCGTAAGAAGTCTCCTACAATAAATTCTATTTAACCGATGCGGAATTTTTTATAACTTACGCAATTTAGAAATAGTTACCACCTGATTCTACACTGAAACCTTCATAACTCTCTCTCAAGTAACTTTTATGCACTATGAATAAAATTAAATGGTACATTTAAAGATTGTGCAATTGGACAGCTTTTATTTAAAGTGTGTGGTCACAGTCACTTAAATAAATTAAATTAGGCTAGACGTGAGTATCACAATTTTAGAATTTAGCGCCTATATAAATTAATTACTGGATTGTTATGTAGTAATTATATGAGTTTGATCAATTTTATCATGTTATCTCATAAATTTTAGATATACTCCGTTGATAAAGGATCACCACGACAGACGGCATATTGTCGAGTGAATATTCAAGTGCTGGATGTCAACGATAATTCACCAAAATTTGTTTATCCAACTCAAATGAATCATACTATTCACTTCTCTTCGTGGAACTCTCCCGTAAGTATCTACTTTTAAATTTCATAAATCCTTAATTTGGAAAAGGGGATCAGTCTTTCGTGCCACCCCCTTAGTATCTTATCCATCAGAAAAAAATTTTCTTAAAATGGTTTGACCAACCATCCAAACTAATGAACTGGTCAATAAGCTCTGAACATCACGGGTATGAATTCACCTGGAAATCTAAGAAATAAATCCTGAAATTTGAATTCTGGAACATTAGAACATAAAGTATACACCCTAAAAGCTAAGATCAGATAAAGAAATATTCATTTAATACCCTGAATTTATTCTTAATTTCTTCTTCAACCCCTATTCTTTGTCTGTCATTAGAGTACTTAATGAATCAGACAAAATCTGAATTACTCATAACAGATTTGAAAAGTTTTAGGCTTAATAACGGCGATAGACAATAATGTCTGAATAAATTCTAAATCACTTAACTTGACCGCCGCGTAAGTTTGAAAAATTAAAGACCTTGGGTCGAAAATTAATATTAATTAAAATAATACGCTCACTCTTTCGATCTCGCTTCTCAAATCTCCCTACCTCTCTGTTAAATTAGAGGAAGAAAGCGGTGGGTAGAAACATTTCCTCTCTCCCACTTTATGAGGTTATCGATAATTAAAATGAGGGGAAATTAAAACTTAATTTTCTATAAGTTTGGTCACGTATAGTGCTTAGGAGTTTTAGAATCCTGAATTGATAAAGGCCTTTTACCGTTTTTAGAACAAACATAAACAGAATTATACTCTGGCTCACCTTTAAGCTATTACATTTTTTAGAAAAAGGCTATCTGAAACATCCAATTTAGCACAATGCCTAAGAGTCTAAGGGAGGAAGAGTTATAACTATCTCCTAACAAAAATAGTGATATTCTTAAAGTTTAACAACAGTCTTCCTCAAAAACAGAATTATAGAGTCGAATTGGACCCTGGGTCCATTAGACAGTCTAAGAAGTATAAGGAAGTAAGAAGGGGAAAAAGGAAGAGTTAGGGGAAGGAATCGGGAATTAGAAATACGAGAAAAATGCATCCATTCTGAGCATGAGGTACAGGGGTTATGATATAAAGGGTGATTTACAAATACACTGGAATGGTTAACTGATTTTGCATCCCTTAACCAAAAATTAAGACGTGCAGGGTTATAAGTCAGTATTTGCGTCTTACATACTCCTTAGGAATTTCGATCAATCTTATTTTTACATATTTTCGGATATTTACGACGGAAATATATACGACGTAAATAATATACGACGTAATGTAAATTTTTAACATTATTTTTGCATTATTTCAGGGAAGTCCTCTGCTCAAACTGACTGCAGTAGACAATGACGCTGGTGTCAACGCAGAGAAGATTTTCCTAATCGCAGAAGGAAATGAGAAAGGTATCTTTCAACTGGATATACAAACTGGTGACCTAAGCCTCAAACCTGGTCTTGACCCGCTGAAAGTTGCTGGTCGCTATAATCTCAAATTAGAGGTCAGTGTTGTGTTCGACGGAGGTCAGATTTAAACAAATTGCGACTGTGCATGATGCTTTTGTTTCTTTCGTGAGTATCAAAGCAACGCTAGCTGCGGTTTTACGTTTCATGGCACTTGAATGTAAAGTGTCAAGTTTCGAATGCACCAGCGACCTGAGATACATATTCAGTGACAAGCATGACGATCAATTATGATTAATGTTAATCCTAAGGGAAGTAGAAGGGTGAAATTTTCTTTAACAGGAGTACTTCAGGGTGCGTTCTCTGAGCAAGAGAGTTAATGGAAAAAGGTTCCCCTAGATGAATTTGAGAATTGCTACTATGCTTTTTATTAAGGTCGAGTTAAATAGATGGTGATGATTCTACTGAGATAAATCTTGCAGAAATGGATATTTTTATATTTTGAATTGGGGAATTTGTCAATTTTCCTTGGGACTCTACAACCAAAGATTAAGCTGTTTTCAACTACCAATAAATCCTCATATAATACGTCATCAGTTAATAGGAACATTTTTCAGCATCCTTTGCTTAAATGTGCGCAGGAGTCCTTCGCATCTTGATTTAGTTTTTGTTGGTTTGAAGCAATTTAAAAGTGTACCATTCATTTTGAAGTGCCGAATGTTCAAGAAGGCATTGGATAAACGGCTAAGGATTTGATAGTTATCACGAGATTAGGCAAAAAGTGCCTTGAAATGTATGTTTTATATATCTCTTCTTGGTATCAAAAGAATGCAATATTCATGAATGGTTTTAGTTATTGGTAATGCAACGATATAATCAAATAACCCATTAATGGCAGTTTTCTCTTGCATGCGTTTCGGTTTGCGTTAAGTTCAATTTAGTTGCAGCGACTGAAGTGAAATTTAAAATAGCCAAATTTAACTAGTATGGAGATTCTTCCCAAAACTGTAATTTTAATATTAATTACTGCTAAATCATTTTCCTCGTAAAGCAGATCATATCAAACACCACAAGGTATTTCTTCCATTAGCGCAAATTTCTGTCATCAACTGTCCACCACACTTTCCTCCTCATCCATTTTTTTCTTTCTCTTCTCAGCGAAGGATAAACCATCTCTCCACTCTTTCCTTTTTGTCATTCATTTTCTCCACTTCTCTGCCACTTAGTAACTTCGTTTGTTTGCCCATTCCAAGGAAAAGTAACTGAGTTATGAATATTCACTCCGATTTGTTTCGTTGTCGAATTTACCTGAAAATGTATGTGCCCCACACATCACGCTAACACATCCCCCATTCTCAATTCTGGTTTCAATTTAATGTTAACATCGGAAACTGATTCGAGATGGCGCCATCTTTTTTCATATTCGTTTCGCTCAGTGCCTTTGTTTGGGTAGTCTAGATGATTATGACATTTTTCTTAAGTAGCTTCAATTCTTCCAACCCGTCTATGATCTATCAAATCCATGCGAGATCAGTTATTTGTCCTGTTCGAAATCGCCGTAACAGATGGGATATTAAGTTTTACTTTAAAATATCACGATCATTTGTTTGTATAACAGATAGTCCCTTGTATTCTTTTGTCGTTGAGTCATTCTAAAAATATTAACTTGCTTTTCAAGCACGACACTGGCAAACTCGATTTACGCGCGATTAATTCCACGTTATGAGTCTCTCCGCAATAAATTTTTCGTTCAGTGGAATCCAGCGCCATGACTCTTTCTGGCGCTCTTCACACGCAACTCGTAAAATCTTTCACTCCATGCAAACGTATATTTGATTAACAGCCACCGATGCAGCTACTAGTCGTGGGATAGCTATCACTGGCAACCCTATGCTCCGACTCTACCCCCAAGAAATAGAAAGAAAACATAAACTTAGAGAAGGCAAACATAAATGCTTCGATTCACACATAAGTATTGCTTTATCTTCGGGCTGAAAATGATTTGAGACTGTCATAACGATTTTACTGATCAAAAAGACTGAAAACTCTCTCGGACGTAATGACGAAGCAAAGAAAACGTTGATGTTTTAAAGAGGTGGGATTTTAAGGAAATTTCTTTCTGTTCTGGCAAGATTGTCTAGTAACTGCTTACTGATAGTGAGTATAAAAAATATTTTATTATAATAGAATCCTTTTACATAACCTAAATTCAGATCTGATATTTTATACCCTTTGAAGAAACTCACCGGAGTTGATTAGCATAAATTTGTTCGTAAAAATTAAAGGAAGCAATTTAACAAGGATAAACATAGAAAGATGGGGAATTCCTCTTATTCTATTTATCCACAAGTCATGAAACTTACTGATTTATATGGATTAAACTGAGTGCGATTTTCATTCATTAGAATGACAGATTGACACATATATTTCTGCGATACTATCCTGACAGAGTACATTCCGTACATTCTACCATTAATGAATTACCTTCTAAAACTTAAATTACGCTTGAATTTACTTGAAAAATTTTATTTTTAACTGTCGTAGGAATGTATTTTTTCTGTGTTATCTGACTTATGTCTAAGTTTCCATGATAGAGTGATGTTCTAGAGCAATTGATTTACTCAACAGCATCACATATTTACACTGATGAGATTCGGAGTAAATAATTTTTGGAAGTTTATATCACAACAAGTTTTATCCATTCATTCTGTCTAGACTATTCGTCAAGTCAATAAGATGCAATTAAACCTGGGTGATATTATTATAAATGATGAGAGTTATCTGCGTGCAAAGAGACCACTTATAGGATAAGGATGGCCAGCACGAAAAAATATACATTGTGACCCATAATCTTATGAGCTAGCATGGTGCATCAAATTGCTCTCACAATGCCCAAATTATATAGAACATACACAACATCCCAAGAACCAGTTATCAAATATTCTTCTAATATGCGTTTGGTTTATACGGAACTATCGTGTGTTCTAACTTTTACAGCCCTGCGTCTGTTTCATCATGTCACCAATAAAATTTCAATTTGATTCCGAAAATCGTGGATATGTTCTAAGTCCTACAACATCAACTAAACATATGACCACAAAGGCTATTTTGGTTTATTTCTGTCACATTCCGTCAGTAATTAAATCTTCAAGTTAAAATAAATATTTTTTCCTATTGCATTATACATTAAACTACAGTAGAGACTGTTTATTTTTTATAACATCTTAATTTATAAAATGATTACAAGAAAGCCATTTTCAGGACATAAGTTCATAGAGTATGGCAAATAAATTGATGGTTTATATTCTAAAACATTAATTAATTAAAAGATAATGGGAGAAATTTCAATGAATATTAAGTTAACTCGAAATCAATTCAAATAAACACTGGGTTTATATGGCTAAGAAAAATGTCATGTTCGGAAAAAATTAAGACGACTCTATTCTATGCCAAAGTTCAACTGTTATTTCACTTCGTTCACTGATTCAACTCAGTTGTGTATGACTCGTCTCTCAGCCCGTAAGCAATTTATTGATTTCTTTGCACCACGTAACACCTGTTTTACACTGGTTAAAGGTATAAGCAGTATACTTGGGTAACATCCTTCCAAAAGGTCAAATAATTCCAAGTTAAAGCATCATCTTAGTCAAATCACAAAATATCTATTACATTTATACCTAAATCACACTTCCTTTTCTATGGAAATGTATTTTAATTTCTGTTCCATCGAGTAGGCGGGGTTTGAAAGACTGAGATGAGGATTGCAATTTTGTATCTCAATTAATGTTTCACCAGTCAGATGGGCGTTCCGATACTGAAGTGGAAATTAACGTCTTAATGCTCTTTTTCACCAAAGCGAAGCGGTGTTTTATTAATTTCGAAAGCAAAGTAATTATCTATAAGAAAAACATAGCAGAGAACTCGTCATCCGTTAACACAAGGAGACCTTGAATATTTCCCTTAAATGATATAAATAATATTTGCTTTTCTCTTTCTAAAGGTTCGAGATGATGGATCACCATCCTTGTCGGGTTTCACTTACGTAACTGTGATCCTTGATGCTGCTCGACCACCTCCAAGCTCACCAGTTCTTTCTCCAGGCAAAATGGCAGTTGATCATGCTCCTTTAAAGGGACCTAAAGAGAACTTCAAGCCTGATCGAAGTCAACGAGATCAACATCTTCATTATACTGATCCTCGTGGACGTCCAGCTGAACCACATCTAGAATGGGATGATTTGGGAATAAGCGAAAGCTTCTTCGGTGGGGAGCACACTCTCATCTTGATTATCTGTCTCTCAGCAATTGCCACAATGCTTGTCCTTATTCTCTTCATTATTCTCGCCTGGATGAGGAGACGCAGTGTACTTGCAGCTAACAGACGTGGAAATCATGGATTGGATCCAAGAGGTCAGGGACACTTGAAGAACATGTTTGCCGAGAGTGTACCCAGGGCTGTAAACATTGGCTCCCCGAGTACCTGGAGTGATGGACGGAAGATGGATGAAAATTCGACGAATGAAATTCTAGCGAAACGTTCCTCTCCGGTATATTGGTTGAAAGCTTCCACCGGATCAAAGGGTACTCTCGATGGCAAAAATGTAAGTCATCCACACTTATTACTTATTTTGGATACATAAAGTAGTATTTAACCAATACTATTCTGATTCTAGATTCACCTGCAACCTGTAAAAAGCAGTGGTTCCGACTTTTCTGACGACACACTTCCACCATCAGTGTTCCGTGAAGACCCACAGCAAGCAAATAATTGTCTTTACGCCACATCTCCAACTCGGAAAGTGATCTACCATAATCCAACCATATCTGGTCCGGCACCTGTGATTACTTGTGATAATAGGGGAGATACCTACTTATCGATACCTTCAACCAGTTTTTCTGGCGGCCCCACAAAGTACATTGTTGACTTTCCTGTTGGATCAGGTAAAATGAGTACAAGTTTTTAAGCTCTGATGCTTTTGTGGAGACATCGATTTGGGAATCACAAACTATTTTACGAATTTTTTTCATTTTAAAACGAGTAGGACACTGAGACTGGTTTGATGTCCATATCTGAGGGAACAAAGGTAAAGATAAACTGAAAATGGGTATGGATATAAGGGAGAGGCTCGATATAATATACTTTGATAATAGTGACAAATCGGTAAATGATGAGAGATTTTTCATAGATAGTGCGAGTGAAGTTTAATGTGAGATAGATAGGGAACTGGAAAAAAATCGACAAGCAACCTAGAGACTAGTTAATAGTGTGCATGCACGGGGTTATTATGACAGACAGTTGTATTCATCTAAGCAAAATATAACATATGACTAGAAAAGAGTTAAACCACGCTTAAGTCAATTGAACTTTACATATCTTTGTAATTTTTTACTGCCCTATAAAGCATAATTCACGGATGTCTTATAAAAGAAGTGTCATGGAATCTTATGTTTTATTGTGAATCGATAACGATGCAGTGAAAACTTTGAAAAATATCTGTCATTATTTAGGTAAAAAATACGTAAAATATGATGAATTTGTCACATTTAGAATGCATTTACAATGAAGATATATCTGGTCAGTACTATGCTTCATAGGATTATAGTAAGAATTGTGCTTCGTTTAACTACCTTCGATCTCTTAAATACTATTGCTAAAAGATATTGCATAATAATGAAGGAAACAAAAAAAACAGATTGCTCCGAAGTGATATACCATTTATAGTATCCAAGTAACAGAAATCTCTATGACTTATTCTTTTACTTGCATTCTCATCTCCCATGATTGTAAGTGATTTGGAAAGATATGCATTTATGTCAGACACTCAATTCTGAGAATTCGTGTGGTATAAAATCATTTCGCATACTAATAATATAAATTTTGCCCGTGACATTATAAAATTAAAATCTTATTCTAACCCCAAATATTAATTTAGTAAGAGATTTATTGCTAAAATCATATATTTTGCCCTTTTTCCGATATGTTAGCGCAATTTTCCACCAAAAAATGAAGAAAAATCCTGGATTTATTTAGCTTAGTTAAAAAGCATTTATCAGACATATAAATATATCTTAAAATATTTACTAAAGCAAATAATTAAGTTAATATTTTTATTGTTTTATCAGAATAAAACCTGTCCATAACTTCTGAACTACGTACATTATATCGCTTGTTTTTTTCCGTCTTTCAGAGAGTCTTTCGTGTTTTTTTTCTGAATGACATACAATCTGTTCCCGGTCGAATGCAGAGTGACTAATTTTAATAACTCAGAGATTTAACTGTAAAAGAAATATAAAATTAGAAAATTGCCTGTTCGTCCTCTTTCCATGTTGATCACATTGTCTCATTTCAGTATATTTAATGTTCCGCACTTTCGTTTTCATTTCGGTAGTATATATTTGGTCGTATATATCTTATATGCATCCTGAAAATTCAGTTTCCTATATTCTGGATCGGATCCGAGCCCAACTACGCATAGGGCAACCTTTTAGTAGTTTACAGGATGAGTTGGAAGGATACTCATCAAAATTAACCAGATTTGTTTCCATAGAACATCCCTACACCTCTAATCTGATGCATTACTATTCACCAGTGACTTATGCGGAAAATACTGCTGAAAATTGGAATAGGATAAGCATTATCTGCCAATCCAAAAGTTTGCAAGTCTGTTGAAAAGGGAATGCCATTGAAGAGACGGAAGTTTGATTTATTTGGCATTGGTAATGCACACTCTGTATGTCTCAGCAGACTGGGTTTGAGATACGAGAGCACATGGTAGGTAAAAACGCTGCTACTCACTTTCTAGTTAAAATGCATTCCAGATAATTTTCATACATAATTTTTGTTTTCAATACGCATACGTCAATGTCTGCAAGTACCTGTATTTAGAATTAAATTAGCATAAAGTCTTTAAGACCTGGCTGAAATTATGAATTGAAGTGAGCTTGTTAAAACGTCTTTTTCCAGTCGCTCATTACTTAATGCAATGTCACAATTTAGGATAAGCTTTATACGTTTTAGTAAATTGAAATATAATATTAAGGTTGCAAGAATTTCTCTACAACAATATGGGATTGTGACTGCAGACTGTATTTAGAAACGTGAATAGGGAGATAACAAATGTATTTGCCTCGTTGGTAGCCAAGTAGAAGGTATAATTTGAATAGAAGACCGAAACTAAATTTAGAGAAGGTAGATAATTTCAAAAACGTGATAAGAAAATTAAGAAAAGGGATGGGTCACTAAACAGAACAAAGGTAATTTCAGTATGCGCCAGGTCGTAAGCTGACAAAATGGATTCATTGTTTAAGGAATCGGTAACAGAAAGGATTAATATATCAGCATTCATCAATAGGCCGCATTACTCGTGAAATCAAAATAATTATCTACTTGGGGTTTTTTATCAAAAAATCTTTACCTTCAAAATGAGAAATAGGCTTAGGACTATCAAACAGTAATACTGACTCACTATCATAATACAGTTAAACATTCTTATTACTAGATAAAATTTACCTCTACGATCAATTCGAACGCCAACTTATTGCAATGAATCAGGTTTAAAAAGAAATTCTGAATCATTACAATTATTTGTGGAAGAATCTTTTTTAAATTAGTGATTGCAAAGAGTTTTAATGAAGAATTCAAAAATTAAAACTGCAATATAATGAAAAAAATTCTTCATCTATCAGAAAACTTAAAAACTTTTTGCCTACTTCGTAGATTATGGAGCCGAATCGCTCTGTTATGACGATATTCGATTCCAAGACATGTCCATTAACTTAATCTAGATCAAACTTTAACCGAACAGGAATCATATTTCATGCTTTTAGACAGCATAGGAGGATATTCACCTGCACAATAAATTTAACATCGGTTCACAGTTACCAATTTACTGAATGTCACAGGGCAAAAAAGAAACAAAAGACACCATATTTCACAATAATTTTCGTATAGATATTCTGTGTATACTGCTCAGAACACGGAGATGTCAAGTGGAAAAGCAATATACGTATTTTCATATTTTGAGAAAATAGTTTAAATCAACATAAATTACTGTAAATAGCAGAAATTTTGATTGAGAATTTGAAAATTGAAAAGAGCTTATTAAGTTTAGATATTTTGGTTCCTTAAAATAACTCTCTGTTACTTAATTTGCTTTATTCTGAATGCTGCGCAAGTCACTATTTTACTCAGTGTTGGCATTTGCTTTGTAACTGAATAATTCCATAAAGAATATGAAAAATGTAAAGAGGACATATTTAGCTTTTAAAATCTGAAGATTTTAAGGGAGATACTTTGGGAAATTGATAGGTCCACTCAAATTGATTTCAACCCGGCTTGGTGAAAACCAAGGTTGAAAAATTTGCTCCAGTCACGTTTTATGCATTTTTGTATCTTTGGTGAACAAGTAGCAATTTGAAAAAGCACTTTAACTCAGAAGCGTGTTTTAATTATTCTGTTTCCATAACTTTAGATAAATCAATTTTTAAACTTGTGTGTTTTCTTTCCAGTATATCAGTCGTTGATCAGGTCAACCCCAACTCCTGAACAAGAAATTCCACAAACTCGTCCCATTCCTTTAAATTCGGCCCTTTACGGCACCGTTTGCAACAGCCTCCCCACCTCAAAAGCTCTCAAATTCAGTACACCGAAAAACGAAATCGGTCGACGAAAACCCAACACTCCAGGTGAAACCCATCAACCCGCCTCCCAACTACGACGTTGCAAGACAATCGATCGAGACACCACCCTCGTAATTAATAATGAAGCTGAAGACGGAATGGACGCTTTTCCTCGTCTCCCCAAAAAGTCTGTTGAATTTGCATCTGGTGGAGATGAGGAATGCTTGCTTGTTTTGCCTTCTGATGAAGATCCTCATGATTCAGAAAGCTTGGAAGTTGAGCATCAAGAGCTTCAACAACAGCAGCAAACTGGCACTTTCTGCCATTTCCCTTCATCGTTTGTATAATATGTATTCATGTTTATCCAGTGCCCTGTGTAAACTTGAAAAGAGAATTCCTAATCAAATGAAACGCCTCTCATTTTGAAATTCACTTTCGGCTTAAAAGTGTGATAATTTGAACATTTTGTCAAGTTTTTAATAAAATAATCGAATTTCAGAAGAAAATATCAATAATTAAATAAAAATCCTAAATTAAGTTATAAAAGTGTAAAAAATATTGCATTGTTTACCTACGTTATGATAAAAATTCTTTACTTTTCATCGTCAGAAAGAAGCTGAAATTGGATAACACCAAAGTGAGAAGATCAAACAAATAATGAGTTGTTGATTAGAGCTCACCTTAAAGCATCTCTAGTGGGTTCTGCTCTGTTTAAATGCCTTTAATAGTTTCGTCTAACTGTTTTGTTTAGCTGTGAGAATATAAAAATCTTAAGACACTGTAAGCTGATTTCATCCTGCTTTCTCGGCCAATGAACAAAGTGAATTGAAGTCCTAAGACTGGCTATCCTATTAAATAAATAAACCAATTCATAAGCACTGGTTGTCGAAGAGAAGAATTTACTCAGTAATCCAGTAGACGAGTCTTTAAGTTTGAATTCAGGAGAGTAATACAGTAAGCTTATAATTAGGCAGATATTGTAAACTAAATTCGAAAACCAAATGAGAGAAGACTCTTTTAATCTTTTAAATAAGAAATAGATGAAACTAGCAGCATAAGAATGACACAAATGTAACAATACATAAAAAATTAATATAAGCACGGACACACTTCATGTGAAACAAAAGCGCACCTCGACAAAGTTTTCGCATCGCTATGGAAGCTTTTTGCTCTGAAGTGGAAAACGCTCTGAATAAGTTGGTATTATGTCTAATTAATTGAGGCAGTTCGATTGCGATAGAAACGTAATTTTATTAATCTTACCTTCATCAAAATCGATTGGTCTATAGTTGCTTACATAGACAAGACTGCTTGGATGTAATCGAATTTGTGTATTTAAATTAATTGTGCAAATAATGAACACAACTGAAATTACTTCAACAATTTAAAAAAATAGAATATTTTTAAGAATTTTGCTATCCATGAATTAAATTAAGCAGAGCATTTTTTTAATAATTAATTACTTCGAAACGTCATTAAAATTTTAAATATTTAATTTAATAACAACTGTTAGAGTCGTCAAGACGGTAAGAATTTGACTAGAGAGAACACGATGTTAAATTAACGCAATAAAATAGATCAGAATTTAAAAATCCAAAACACTTAAATAAAAATAACACAAAAAGTCCAAAATGAAAACGTGGCTTGTTAAATGAAGTTTTTATAGTAGGTTTTATTATAGTTCTTTTTGTTCCTCGTCAGCAGAATAGATGATATTTGGAAAAGAGTTCCAGATTTTAGTTCACCTGATCATTTAAATCTAATATGAAGTATTTCATTCGCAAATTTTTAGCTGCATTTGCTTTTATTTTAATTAGATCGTGGTCTTTAGTAACTTTTTTCTGTCTTGAATCAGCACTAAAAGTGATGTTCCGATCGTTAAATAACTGAGAAATTGCAATATAGAATGTCAATTATTATTCGATATTGCAGTATTGAAAAAAAATATTAATGGGCACACAATCATGCAATAAAAGTCTACACTTAATAATAACAATATTGGATAATTGAATGGAATAGTAATACATACCTTATTAAATGTCGACACACGTATCGAGGTGACATGACTGACCCTTCATTTTAATAAATTGGTCAGCAGGAAATGAATATCGCAGAAGCAGATGAGCCCTGGAACCTAGAAGTCAAATCCTAATATTTGAACGTTGGAACATAATGATATGAGGCTGGCATCTATGCCATTGATTCAAAAGTAACTAAAAACAGCGGAGGAAATTAGAATTTTAATGAAGTAATTATTCAATACGATCTACAATTTTTACTTAAATTACAATTTCCTGTTTTGTTTTGGGTTACTAAATTGATTTCAAAACGCATGCGTATGTTTGTTAACACTAGCATCATTTTTTAAAACTACCTAATAAAAATACCTGTTTAGTTAGAGATTTAAAGCAACAGTTTAGGAATTAATAACATAGAAATAGATAATTATTTCAAGTATAGTTTGCAGTTATTTGAGATCAATTCCGTCCTCTCTCTCTCACCTCCGAACTTTAGAAGAAACGAGTATGACGAAACGGCATGACTCACATATGCGTCAAACCCTGGAATTTAAGCCAAAAACCCTTGAACCCAAAACAGAAAGCTTTACCAACTCGATTATTTCGTCGCTCACATAAATTACGACCCTTTGGCGTTCTGCCTATATGCTCTGTTCTACTCGAGTTTCAAATTTCATCCCATAGTAAACTATTTTATGATTCCCGGATTAAGATTTTTACGAAGTACAAACCGACCTCCCCACCAGAAGAATGTAAATACAAGTTCTCGTTATTGTAGCGAAAACCTCCTACAATCAGCTTTAAACTATGCCTATTATATAGTAATACATATTCATTCACTTAAAGATTGTAAAATTTAATAGGTATCTTAACATCAATGGGTAGAAGATACAAAGTAAAATTTTAATTTCGTCAGAGGAAAATAAAGACATTTTTGCTGCTTAATAGGTATTGTTTGCTATAATTTGAGTAATTATTATTAGCCACAGTAATTTTAAAATTTATAATTGTGGGGAGCAACTAAAATATTTTGAGAGCAAGTTTAATGAATGATAAGGGGAGATGGGGGATGAAAAAATACTGGGACCAACGTCAAAGTATCAAAGGACCAAAGTATTACTCCATTTGGTGTTTGGATTCGGGTTGTACAATAGTTACTAAATAGGTAGCTCACATTCCAAAATTAAAACTTCACGACTCGTCTCCTGGATTGCAGCAAGTGTTTGTCTACGATACTCAGTGCTTGTTGATCGGTATTGTTTAATCAAGAATAGTCGGTCCTGCCGCTCTATTTTAGAGTTTGCTAAATAGTTGAAAAGACAAAGTGTTCTTGGATGATATGCTGCAACTTACCGTTTTGGTAAAACAGAGATGCTATAGATAATAACTTTAACTTATCAGAACTTCTTAAGCTGTGGTCACTCAAGATGAAAAAAATTGAAATATAAAATAATCAGCATTAAAACGAAGAATTGGATTCTGTTTTACTAATCAAATCATTCACATTTTCTTTCCCTACCATTTCTTTATCCGTTTATTGTTTCGTTCCAACACAACGCAGCTTTTATCTGGGGACTTCAATCTGGGTGGTAATTTAACTCTCCTCAGGTCAGAAAAGAACATTAATTTCTCCGTCTCAGCTAGCTTGATCTATTTTCTCATAAGATGGAAGGAGGTTGAGAAGCGAGATGGTCGTGCATGCTGACTCCCTTTGCATTTGAGCGTAAAAAGAAGACAAATTAAAGTCTTTTTGTTCTTTTGCAGCAGCGGTCCTTTGTAACGTGGGAACAGACCTGCCGAAGTTTATGTGTGAGTCAGATGATGCAGGAAATAAAATAAAATAGATGTTCTCTCGGGTGCGAAGGTTGGATGATGATTTGATTTGTTCTTCCCAGGAACAAGCTACAACAACCGCCAACGCGATTCTCATCTAAGATATGATGAAATGTCTAAATTTGAGAAAATAGCTAATCAGCAAATAAATTTTCGCTAAATACAATATTCCAGCGAATATGATTTAGCTACTCTGTGGTAATAAGTGGAATAAATCTATCGAGAGGGCCATGACCAACTTTCAAATTATTACCTATGACAATGAAACATACAAACTTTTATAAATTTCTTTACGAAATGGCATCTAATCACAAAATATCAAAATAAGATGAAACGCTGCATCGAATGGGAATGAATGAAGAAACGAGCACTTGAAGAATCTTAGCTTATTTGGTTTATAAAAACATTGAATCTTTCATGTTCTCTAAAGAGTTATAATTCACTTTTTAATCCAAATCTTGCTAAAGTGAACTCCTTTTATTAAGCAAAAAGGAGCAAGCTGATAAATTTAAATTTTGGAGAGAGCGATCCTTTTTTTAAATCTTTGATTTTTCCCATCTTCTATTTATCAAATTTCGCGGGCTATTTGAAATATTTCTTTGTTTCTTGCATTAGAATGCATTCTAAATCTCAAAATCAAAACATCCGCTTTGATATGATCAAAAAAATATGGGAACTCACTCAATAAAACCTGTGTTCATCTGACTGGAGATATGACTGTTCTAGATCTGAACTTACATACATCAGACTACCTTTTTCAAACGCCATTCTCATAGTATATATGTCTAGTATTATTGTTAATCTCCTTAGAAGTTTTCACCATGCTCTTAATGTCCAGTGACCACTCTCGTCCAGTAGAACTCAAGGGTCTGACTTTCAAATTCTCGCACGCCGCATAAATTTGCCCTAATATAAATTGGGAAACTGTATTGACTCTCTTTTGATTCTTGCCTGACCCCACTCTCCATCAAAATCTTTAAAGAATTTCAGTAAGTATCTAGTGATGGCCTGGAGTTCAGATCGTAAGCCATTAGCTCCAGGACTTTTCAAAGTTTTCAATTTTCCTTTTGCTCTTTTCAGTTCCTCCAGTGTCAGGTTTTAATCTTTAAGCAGTTCTGAAATGCTTAGAGCTACAAAAAATTGTACCAGCCGATAACTAAACAGTTCAATATAATGTTTATCCAGAGAGCTGGGATCAGCGATAAACTCATTTCCTTTCGAATTAGATTGTGTCCGAGAGGTTGTTAGCAGAACTTTTCGAAGTAAGTTGTAGACTTCTCTGGACTCATTAATGATCAACAAATCTGGAAATTATGCCAACTATTCTTCTAAGTTTATCCTTTTCGGATTCAATATAAGCAAGTTTAATTTTATTTCTACATCTTTTAGAGGCAGCATACGGTTCAAGGGACTGGTCAGTGAACCACTACGAAAGTAATTTATCAAACAAATTAATTTTAGCCATTTTATACCGTGACTTTATTTTTCCAACTCAAGAACGGTGTCCCTGACATACCTTACCAGCAGTCTTTGTATCAACATTTATCACATCAATATATTCCAAGACGTCGGGTTTCAGAATCTCCTTTCCAAGCATTTCCTGATACTGGTATGCTTTGATATGAAATTAATTCCCTTTTTCTTTTCCAAAATTCAGGTGCCTATGTAAATTTCTCGATGAAGCTTCAGTCTTGAAACTTGCTGTAACCAAACAGTGATCAGAACTTTCATCTGCTTATCTGGATGCTCGCATACCGAGGAACGTGACTCTATTTTACCGTTATGCAAGATATAAATCAAGGATAGTACCTTGGTCTCTTCTTGGGCGTTACTATGTGTGTCGTCTAGTGTTAGAGTTTTAGAAAAAAAAGAATAGCATAAAGACTATTTCTTTCATGAAAGCTTATTGGATGCATTCTATTTTTCGTACTGTGTAAAGCGGTCTACTACAATCGTGTGATTTACATGAGCATCCTGGCCGATTCAGGTCTTCCATAATGATGATATTTCTACATTTACCCTTCCTGTCTCTCAATACATCCAGTTTTCTATAAAATTAATCTTTTTCTAAAAGTTGGATGAGCACTCTGCTGGTACATAGCAGCCATTAATACCCGAGGATATGTTGCCAACATTAATTGGAAATAGGTTCGTATGTTTGAACTTGAAGATTAAGCAGATCTGGTAATACAAGCGAATTTCCCTAATTGTAAGCATTAACTGCATTTAATAAATCTTATCCATGGGAAATTTATGTCAATAATGAACGGACCTCTTCTGTTTTTGACATTTTGATTGATCCAATGGGACAAAAGGATAAAATTGTCCATTTAGCTGTTGGTTATTTAGCCTTTAGCTGTCAATCATCCAAAAATATTTTATTATTTATTTATAAAGTAAATTGTCAATTTCATCAAATACTTCGAAGTCTGCTCACTTTCGTCGACTGCAGCATTATTTTGGTGACGGCATGGAATTATATTGCATCTGTAACTTACTTTGTAATGTAAAATGTAGGCATTTAGGCATGCTATTTTACTCATCTAAATCTTATGAGTAAAGAATTAAAAGAGAGAAATGACAGAGTGAATAGGATGGAAAAGGCATATTTAGATGAAAACAGAAGCCCCAATGGTAAAATCGGATAATATTACTGTAATACTGTAATTATAATAAACCCTTTGATCAGGCAGGTGATACAGTAGTTGAATATGCAACAACTTTAGTTTGTAAACAACTGAATACGATGGCTATGAAATTCTACCAAGTTTATCAAAGTTGAAAACTATCTGAATAGTAACACTTAGTCATCTTGGCTATTAGAAGAGATAAATGTGCTAAAATTACACGACTAACTTGTCAAATCAGTCTGTCTATCAGGCAGTTTGGAACATGGACATCCATTCGGAAACTTAGAAGGCAGGTCCTGATGTTTGAAATTTGAAAAATGTTGTCAAAGGCAGATAAATCTGGAATGTAATATGGTCCCAATTATGCCTTGATTTCTATTTTATTCTTCTACTTGATTCTTTTACTCCTTATTTGGATTACTCCTCTGTCCCTTGTGTCTAGATGCTGCCCAGGGTAAAATTGTTATTTTTACTTTGTTATGGTAATAAAAGGGGGGTATTATCCGTTGATTTAACGCTCAGAAGTTATAAGAGCCAAATTCCACGTTATTAAGAAGATAATTTCTAAACTTACATCGTGAATCTATAAGGAACAAGATTGCAAAAGAATGGAGTTAAAGGCTAGAATATTCTAATATCTAGATTGGCTGACAGCTTGAGGCTGTTTATAACAGCATATGGTTTAATTTTAGCCAGTGGCACTTGCAAGACAAAATTCCTTTCCCAGTTTGAATTTGCTATTCGTATATTAAACGTCTGCTAAATAAAGAATAGTTGTGCATGAAGAAAGAGAACGCTTTTAAGGCAACGTCTGTTGCTTCAGATATTCAACAAAAGATAATAATACAGGAATATTTTTAATAATTAATGCATCTCTTGCCTAAAGCGCATTTGCGCTGATTTCTTGAAAGTTTGTTATAATAGATTAGATAAACAAACCAAGAAGATACGCAATTCCTATGTCTAATTGCATTAACAAAAGTGATTTGAAAGTTGGTGTAAAATTTTATTTTTTTGCAAAGGTAGTGCGGTAGATCTAGGGTAAGTGGATGAGGATCGGAAGTAAGAAGAAATTAGAGTTCGTTTAGAGAATCGTGATGCAAGATAAGCACCATGATATGCAAAAATCATGTGATGCATATTTTTGTGTTAAATGAAGGTCTACTTTTATGAAAACAAATAAATAGCTTCGCATGATATATACTGCCTAGAATTACTTAACAATTTTTATTTCCTTGAAGATCCACCTGAATATGAGATAGAATAAGGGTTTGAAACCAATCTTACCTTCAAATTAAATTGTAAATTGAATCGACAATTAACCGCAAAACACAGTCTTATTAAGGTATGTAAGCGAACTAGGACGTGTTATGACACGCACGGTGGGGTTACAATGTGCAGTCAATAAATTAAAAATCAATACTCAGACAATACTCACGCTCCACGAGTATTAATAATGTTATGAAAAATATTATAGTAAACCTAATTTGGTAGTAAAACTGCCAAAAGTTCTAAAAGCTGTATTAAATTGATAGAAATACTTACACAGGCTTGCTTTTGTCAGATTAAAGGAACATCACGTCTTATACGCTAAACTTTTAAATTGGTAATGTAACTGCTTATTTAAATTGTTGTCTGGCAGTCATTCGTTCCAAATCTAATATCTACCATAAAAATGAAGAGAACGTAGACGTTACTGAAAATTATTTCCAACGATGTGTTCTTTAGAATTAAATGTTAGGAGTCAAAGCTGAGAAATCAAATTATATCCGAATTGTCGAAAGTAATCATCGAAGTAGCATTTGAAAGCTCCAGATTCTCCTGTCGAAATCGCAACATCGATACGATTTAGAAGTAAGTAAGCTAATAGAATCTGCAGATGACTAATGGTCTAATCCAAAAACAGGATAGGGAAAGGGGATAGTTTTGCCAAATTGGATTTATCGTCAGAAGGATTTAGGATGGGATCGGGGTATAGTAATTCAGTAGATAGAGGTATCAGGTAGGCGTGTTGGAAAGAACCAGCAGATGAAGATAAGACAAGATATTTATTAATAGACATAATAATAACAACTAGAATCCAATAAATTTTGACATATTCCATAGATATCTTGTAAATAACAATCATATATATTAAAATATTTTCATTAGCTTTATTTTGTAAGACTTTTCAACTCTATTTTTTTAAAGCAGTAATTATTTCGACATTTAAGTGTATGTTTGCTTAAATGCATTATAATAAACCTAGTCCGAGGGGAGGATTCAAAATTTATTTGTCAATTAGCTTGTCATCCATCTCGACAATTCACATATTTTTGGCTCTTACGTGTTCATAAATTTGAGTGTGACAATTGTAACTTTAGATTTGCGAGATGGGGAGGGAAATTTGTATTTTATGGGGTGGGGACAGTTTTAAAGCAAAATAGCCATAACTAATATGACAGTTAGTCTGAATGAATGAGATCATTCTAATGTTAAAATAGTTTTGCTATTTAATTTTTATGTACTACCGCTTTATTTTTTCAGTTAGTGTTGGGTAATAAAAGGGATCCATCAAGAAAAAAGGTGCAAAATTGCTGGATTAACATTTCACTTGGTTGTAAGCAAATTAAGATCGATAAAAGATGAAGAAGATGACAATTAGAGCTCATGAAGCGTTTAATGTAACCTTCCTCCCAATGTTAGATTGGAGTAACTCATAAATATCACACACTCGAAATTTTGATATTTATTGATACAACAATGCCTATCCTAACTAAGCCGTGGAAATGTAGTTTTCCTCAATTGCATCTGATTCATGACTCATCAATGACTGTTCAGACAATGTTCATGGTTAACTTTCAAAGTAGGGTTGGTGTTTTACTAATCGGAGTGCAATTAATTCCGTGGTGATCGATCCTTGTACTCCCGTTCATCCATATCTACCCCATTTTGGTCAGGATTATTAAAAAACTACTGCCTTAAAATCCTCCTGTCAGAGAGCGCCTGATTATTAGCAAACAAAACAGTTTTTCGAGAGCAGCGGAATTACAGAAGTGCATGGTAAGATCGATGCAAAGACGTATCAAAACACATTCATTCAAGGCCGCAAGTTCTATAAAGGAGTCCGGATAGACTTAAGAAACTGGTTCCAAATAAATAAATAGAAACTTTTACAACTCTGTACGAACTAATTACACTGTAGCTCTAAAGATGGGAGTGGATCCACTACCCAATCTTTTAAACTTAATCAATTTGGGTGAACTGGACTGTGAAGTGTGATATTAAGAATTCAGACGAATCCAAACAGTCGCTTCTGAAAGCCGATATCTATTTTCATCCATTGCTTCAACTGAGCGACCTCAGAAATCTAAAGGAATGAAGTTATCCAATTCCAATGAATACTTTACATTAATTCTCATGCTATGTGTGTTATTCTCTTCTTACCTTTTAATAGAAAGCCAATAAAACGTTAACCCATTTGAAATTAAAATAGGGTATTATTACCTAAGCATTGCATATATGTATATAATCGTATCATTTTAAATTAGATTGAAATAACCGGACTTCTTATTATTATTCGCATTTGTGTGATCTTGGCCATTTTTTCATACTTCTTGATCTGGATTGGTCGGCAGAGTTAATGCGGCCACCGATTTGGAAGTACAAATTGGAGTCTGTAATTGGAATTGATAGATAACCATTGGTAATAAATATAACAGATTCGAAAAAGTGTAACTGGCCTTATTTCAAAACCTGTTGTGTACTATTATCTGTACGAAAACCAGGAGACATTATAAAATTTATGTGAAACTGGAATAACAGCTAGCTGTGTCCGGGAATTGGGTGAAGCTACAGTTGAAGGGAGCCTGTCAACGTACCTGACTTTTAGTTACCATGTTACTTGGCCTTTGAGTCTCAGATTTATCACCTTGATTGTATCTAAGTTACTGACTAACCGTTATCTAGGACATGAATTTTCACAAGTGCCTAGCTCTCTGAAACTCACACGCCTGTATTCTATCATCCTTTTTATGCAACTCTTTTGCCCTAATATTCAGACATTAGTGACTACCATCCTGCTCAAACAAGGCGAAATATCTAATAGACAGGCTAATTTCATTTTCCGTGTTAGCGTTGTTAATTGAATTGATTTCATACTCTAAATTGCACCACTGTATTTATCTTCTTTACCCTTTAGATACTGGCTTCAGTACCAAAGTGAATGCAGATAAACTTATTTAAGAGATTAAATGATCGTACCCATGCCTAAATTAGTTTAGGCTTTCAAGTTTTCTATTTGATTGTTAAACAGAAACCATGTAAACGGTGATTTCCAATCATAATAGACTAAGAAATATATAGATATATATATAGTCCTGCGATAGACGAAACATTTCATTTCAATTTTCATGTTCACTAATTTAGATGACTATTCTTACAGCATCATAAGAAATTTCTGCTGTTTCTTCAACAACAATTCGTGACGTTCCTACCGTTTCTTTAGGATGAGTTCAAATTTATCAATATTCAATGACGCTTTTATAAATATTCAAAGTTTGGGTTCTTTTGAACTTTCGTCGCCAACTTTTACGATCTGCAAGCTGATATCCCAGTAATGAAGAAAGAAAACATAAATTCTCTTTGCTATAGCAAAAACTTATTACAGTTCAACGCAAACTATGTATAATATAGTGTAATTCGTATTAGTTCAAATATACAATTTAAGAATTAGTCACTACTTCAATATAATGGGAAGAAATTATAAAATTAAATATTAATTTCGTCAAGGGAGAATATGCACTAACTAACCATAACCTTATTTTCAATTTAACACTTAGAAATCCCTTCCTAAACGTACGATCTTTTTTAAAGACCCGTAAGATGCAAGTGTCATGACAAGACCATGAGGTAAGTAGAATAACGAACATATTATACAATAGGAAATGAGTAAGAAGGAAGAGGGGGTGAAAGAGGAAGGGGAATTGGGAAGAGAGAGAAAGGCGTAAACATTGAGGAAGGGCAACTCGGGTTGTGAGGAATAAGCGAAAAAGGGTACGAGAAGGCGGTTGGCAGATTTTGGGTCCTTTGTTCCCTGATGAATAGCTTATAATTAAGGTAGAGTCGGGGGTAGGTGTGATCAGAGAGATCGAGCGGACCACAACCCGAACCTCATAGATCAAAGTTGTTTGATTTAGTGCTCGACTTATAAATCATGATTCAGTTGTCAAAGTACTATTTTCTTGGAAGCATGACGAAAATATTACGTAATAAGTTTGATAATAAAAACGCATTTGCGTACGTGCTGCATATTAGAAAATAATGTTTTCCCCAAAATAGTTCCTAAAAGTAAAATTATTTTCCACTTCTTTTAATTCCCTTTTATTCGAACGAATTGATTTACATTACGGTTGTAAATGGCGCATAATATAAACCAACCAATCGATACGAAAACGTACATCCTATTTTGATATGGTGGTTTGGGTCGTTTTGTATTGTGGTGTTGTCAGGTCTTATTTGTAAGTAGTGTAATATCTTAGAGATTCTGAGAGAAGAGCGGATCACAACAATAAACAAATAATTTTCAGCTAAAATCGTGATTTTTTTAAAAATAATCAGACCAAAACAATGTTCAAATTCGTTTTCCTTGAAGTCAAGCATTTTAGGCCATTATCACCATTGAGCGTTCAAAGATACCTTGAAGATATTTCTATAGATAAATCACTTTGCAGAGATCGCTCTTCTGAAAAATGATTGGACATTGAAAATATTTCAGTTAACAGCGTAGAAACAAAAATTTCGTTTATATCTTCAAACAAAATCTTCGTTAATGGGAATGAAGGATTGGAGAGAATGTGAGTGAAAAGAACTGATAGATTTAAAAGTTCTGACGGCTATTGCCGCAATATCGAACCTTAAACGTAAACTGTAGAAGAGGAAAAGATTGAGCAAATATCTCGATGTTATTACTCAAAGTATGTAGTAGATTAATTATTAGACTGAGTTTTTCATTGGGATATCTGCTTGCTAATGATAACTATTAACTGTAAATTCTGTTATTGTATTCATAAAGGAGTATCGCAATGGCAGTTAATCAAAGAGGATTACTCTGCCGAAACGAACTTCGACTTTCGGGTCTCAAGGACCGTTGGAACATGCATTATATTCATGTAATAAATCATGTTTCAACATATTGCCCACTAGATGCTAATAATGCGTTGGTGTCAATCACAATGAATCACTCTAAACGTGCAGTGAAAAATAGACCTTCACGATGAAAACGCAGATAATGACGGAGTTTGTCTGAATCAACTTGTAGAAAATAATCATTCCAAAACGTTAGGAATCGAGTTCATTAGTGGAAATCGCATAATACCATATCTCATTAACATGAACAAAAGATTGAAGGGAAAAAACTGTTCCTCATCAGTTTATCTTTCCGTTTTCTTTGTTCTTTTGGCTGATGGTTAGCGAAGACAACTCCTAAAAAATCACATGTGCTACGTTTTTTTCCTTTAAAATAATTACCTCTGTTCACAATTAGCTTTATTTTATTGAATATAGTATCCAAAGTGATAACAATGATGCACACAATTAGAAGAAGGTTAAATTAACGGAAATCAAATGGTTAAGCTTAACTTGTTGTAACGTTTAATATCATTTGTTATTTTCCTGCTTTTAATCATGAATACAAGTCCTTGTCCTTTCTGAAAGTAAACATTTTATATTCCGAAATTTTCTCCACCAAAAATGTGAAACTTCAAGTTTGAAACGAGACAAATGCATAGAAGTATATCGTGTATTACCACCTGTTGAAGGAACAGATCTAATTATTTTTGTAAAACAGTTGAGAAGGAGCTGGGAAGCAGTTCAAATTTGATTTTAACTTTTATTCATTAAAAACCGATATAAGTGTGTGTGTATTTGTTGAGCGGTGATATTCATTTAGTCTCCTACTATTGTGATTTCACATGAGCAATGGCTACTGGATAGTATTTGTCGGAGATCGATACGTCTTAGTTTCAAAAGTCGATGAATACTTATTGACGTTTATACTTCATTCAAATAAGATACACGTATGGTCAATGGTTTGATATATGTGTGTTCCTGTTTAGAATTTTCCAATGCGTAAAATAATTAGTAATTTATTTAGATAATGAAAATGATCTATAATATAAGATTTTATTGACAATAAGTTTTGGAAGAGAGTTCGCATTGTCTATTTTTGTGTCTTGACTAGATCTAACTAGCTATCTAGGATGTCTATTATCTTATTAAATTATTGCAATCGAGTTGAAAGTAAATTTTCATCCAGCATTCCAAGCCTCTTAGGTGAAGAAAAGCATTCTGCTACCCCTATCTTGGCCAGTGCGATTCGTCATTTCAATCACTGAATGTGCATCAACATTCATCGTGTCTATTACCTCTGAAATGGGATATGTCCGGGTTAACATCTTAGCAATTGTCGCACTTTCTCAAAAGGTACATTTTTGCCGTAAATAATAAAGCGGAAAATTATTTGCCACTAACCATTGTGCACTGATGGTGCGGTCTTTAATGTGCTCGTCTCCAAAATTAACGTTACTGATTTAACGCCCATCGGTGTATAACCAGTGAGCGGAATGGCCAACCGCAATGGTTAATTTTGCCTAGTAAAGGGAGTGGCAGAATTCGAGTCACTCACCAGAGAGGCTCATTGATGCTACCCGTTAACCCAAGGTAAGTGCTGAATGAAACGTCTTCCTAAATAGGCTGGGGAATATTTGACATTATGACTCATTGCTAATTTAAATCAATGCCACAAAAATTTAAATTCTAAATCATAAAACTGGAATAACTATTTCACTGCTTAAATAAACTCTCACGCCTTTAATAACTTAATAACCTCGTTTCAAGTAGCACGAAATTATTGTCTCCTCCAATTTTTTCTGATAAAAATTTACTCCCTATTTTTCTCTCAGTTTCCATCACCAAAATTATATCCGTTAATAACTGGTGACCGCACATAGGATTTAATAAACCTACCAAAAAATTTTGCAAACCCGTTTAAATTTTATATGTTTTTCATTTTGATGTTGACAGGGTTAATTGTCTTGGAGTGATTGGATATAGGTTTGTTGCAGGTTTTTCAATAATAAAAGTACAAGATAATCATCCAAAATAATACATGTCACTATCTATGACATACACTCCAGAATAATCGTCTCCCCAAGACTGTTCTACTTAGGGTATCAGTGAAGCTGAACCCAGGCCGAAGGTATAAGGATTAAGGATTTAACAACTCATTTGTTCAAAATATTATCAAGCATGACTAGCCCAGAGGATATAACATATTTACAAAGATTATATTTGAATAGGGTATATTTAATAGAATTAAGGACTAATCTTAATATTGAATCATTTTTTTCTTGTTTGCCAACTTATGGAGAATGTCAATATGCTGACTCACGATCGTACAGAAGTATCTGTACTTCTATACATGAAAGTTATATAATTTATACAATATACGCCTCTTATGGACCTCATTTAGTTAGATTAGTCACTTCAAGCCCAATTAAAATTTTTGACGCTGTTATTTAAATGAATAGCTCATTTAAAATCAATGCCAATATACATATAGAGTGGCATTTAAAGGCACCCAGTGATACTGAATATTTAAAAATTCAAATAAATAAAACTATAAAAGACATTATAATTAATTAGTATTTTACTAATGTAAAGACGCAAAAATCTGTACAACTTTTAAATTTCTTGCAAATATTTCAAAACAAAATTATTTGTTCAAGCTAGCAGTTCTGACATTTCTCGATTCTGATTGGCTCAGACTTTTAGGCGGCATTTCTAGGCCAGGTCGTATTGCTTCGTTGTTTGATTGTCTCGGGCTTTCTATTGATTTGCAATACATTTTTATCTACTGTTTTATCCAGTTATCGCTAACTAGATGAGTTGGAATAACCAGTCAATGTGCACTCCCGGCAGCTCCATGCAGCATGGTACATTTGGACCAAATTATATGCCTCCTTTTGACCAAAGGGGAGGTAGCGCACCAGTCGATACTGAGAACTTATCTCTTGAACACAGAACACAAGTTACTGGTCGTGAACTTCAAGAACTTTTGAGCGTATCTCACCAAAGCATTGATGAAGCACAGGAGAGGTTAGTTACTTTGCAAAGATGCTATTAAACAAAAGAAAGGTTAACTTTTGTCACTTGATGTTATTATACTATCTAAGGACGCTAAATATATTTCTTTTTCATTTATCATTACTTTGCTTAGCACTTTTTTCTCTAATGAATTCTTTGCCGTATTATTGTTCAATTTTCCAGAAAACAAGCCCTGAACAACCATAGACTAAAACCTGCTCTCTACAATGTATTTTGCGAGATCAAGGAGAAAACCGGTGAGTTATGATTTTTTGTTTTAACTATACTGGAATGTATGAAAATCACGCTTTAAGCCTTATTTGATTTTTAAACGGCTACTTCGGTCTTTTTTTCAGGAAATTACGCGTTATGATAGATTGTGTTCATGTTTTCTTTCCTTTGGATTTCGTTTCTTTAGGTTTTTGAATTGTGTCTTTTGTTCTTCCTATGTTCGTTACTTATCGTCTCTGTCCATTTTGCATATCAGGTCTTATTTGTTTTCACTAAAACAAACTTTGCCGTATAGATGTAAACCGTTATTTTGTGTTTGATCTCAGTACTATAAGTACCTTTTCTTACATTCCCCTCTAAACTGTTTCATTGAATTTATTGAATTCTTTTGACTTAGTACTATCCATAATATCAATATCCCCTATATGCGGTCACTGCTTCTGCATCTTATGTAGCCAACTTAATTAAAGTACGTATGTTGTTTTTGATCAATTGTAATTTCTATGCAGCACCTCCAGCAAACTTCCAACTCGCAAGTCAGATTTTTGTCATAAAACTGGGGTGCATCCTAATGCTGTAGTTGCTGATTAATTATGAAATGTTTACTAACTCTTGCACTTAGTAAAAGTAAACTCTAAATTCTACTACAGGGATGAGGATGAGAGGATTAATAACGGAGGTAACTTAATGTTTCTCTGGTGAAAATATAAACATAGTACCACGTTTAGGATAAGAGGGCTATTATCTATGGCAGTACAAAAAGATCTTTCTAGATTTCAGTCATTGGATAGCATCTGGGGAACGCTAAAGAGTACTATTTAAATGGGGTCGGGATGGAATGCATTCCAAAGTCAAGAGTTCCTTTATTTATTTATATTTATTTGGATACTAGAAGTATTTTAAAGCTCATCACGTGTTGACTCTTGTGTTTTTGGGTAAGTTCACATTCGCGATAAAGACCTTGTTAGCCAGTTGGTTTTATCGAATTGTTGGTTATCCCAATTTGATTTATTCGTTTATACCATGAGCTGATAGGTAAAAATAGCATAGTCAATTTCAACTTGCCGGTTAATCATTTCGTTATCTAGCTGCGCAACTTTTAAATGATGAGGCAGCGAAGCAAATGAATTCGCTCATAGCCATCATTGTTAAAGGTGGTCAACTTTATGAGCATTTTCATATTTGATGCATTTATTTTCATTATACCCATTAGAATAGGAGGTTAATTTGAACGAATTCTTGCATTTCTTTGTTTCTCTGATTTAGTACATTTAATCAGTGTCCCTACCTTAGGTACCTGCTAGATAGGGAGATGTTTAGCTTCCGATGTCGCACTTTCTTGAGGGGAGGAAGGACTTTGATCCTGAAATATAAGAACTTCCAAAATTTCGGATATTCTTCGTCCCTAAGATCCGAGTTTGCAATATTTGAGGTCGTTATTTTTAGTTTGAGCTTAGCTGAGAAATCTATTGAATAAAACTTTTATTGTGTTTGCTACTGGGTTATTAAATTCAAAATTTTTCTTAAAATCGAGTATTGATAGACTCCCCTTGAAAGAGTCATTAAGGTTGGTTGGTGCTGTTAAATGAATAGTTGTTGGCTGTTCAAAAACTTTTCCATTATCGTAATTCGATTGATAATCGAGGAAAACGTCTATCCTGGGCTGCTTGTATTAATAAGATTAGAAACGGGATAGAGCTTGTATCTGGTGTTTTGATAGCAACAGATCTAAATCGAAGTATTCGAATAAAGATTTCTTAGGATGCTCGATGAAGTGCTGTTCTGTCAAAATTCCTTTTTTTTTTGTCATTTAATACACCTATGTGTGAACATTTATCGTTTTATTCATCAGATTCCTACGTTTTCTAAAGCCTCTCCATAACCCTCATAAAGTTTTTTGCTTCTCATCTCTTTGTCATTCGTTGGTGAAGTTAGTGTAGAATTATCTATTTCTCAGCAGTGTGCATATAGACCTAGTCACCTCTCTCCACTTCGTCGTTGAAAGTTTTCTTTAGCACTATAGGCTTTAATTTTCTGCTGGTTAGATTACCTTGATTAATCAAAATGAGTCTAATATTGCTTACGTATCTCTTTTTTAAGCCCTGAGTCTACGCAGTACAGCTGCAGCCAGTACAGAAGAGGAGTTGAACGCCCCGGATCCTCAACTCCTAAGGTTGGACAAGATGTTGATTGCCGAGGGTGTCACTGGAACTAACGACATTGGTGACTTTGATGGTGCCAGTGGAATGGCCGGTGATAGTGGCCAAATCGAACACGCAGATTATCGGGTCAAGCTCACGCAGATTCGTCAGCTCTATCATACTGAGTTGGAGAAGTACAAGAATGTAAGGTTCTCTCTTATAATGATCCTATAATATAGGTTTTCTGGGAATTTCTGAGCGTTCCGTCTGTTTTTATTAGGCCTGTGATGAATTCACTGGTCATGTGGTTAATCTTCTGCGTGAGCAGAGCCGAAGCCGTCCAATTTCTTCGACGGAAATTGAACTCATGGTGGGAATAATTCGACGCAAGTTCAGAGCGATTGAGACCCAGTTAAAACAGAGCATTTGCGAGGCTGTTATGATCCTGCGTTCGCGCTTTTTGGATGCAAGGTGAGTAGCTTATTTTTTTCTGCACTCATGATTAATGACGAAGGAGATATAGAGAATATAGGAATTCTAGTCTTCTAAATATGGGGTTTAGAGAATTCTTCGCATTACTTTGGAATGTTTACTAACCATCTAGAGCCTGTATTTAATTGCTACCACTGGCTTCCTTCATACTCAGTGCATATTTATGGCCCTAGATACTTATGGAACTGGTAAGTTTAGTTAAGAATGTCTTTTAAAAAAATCACATTTTATTTGAATTATTCAAGAATTGATGGTGGTTTTTCCGTCTTTTGTCAGATTTGATTATGGATTTAAATTAATTGAAATTTATTCTCTGGGCCACGGTTATTGCATTTATTATGTTAAAACGTTTACTTTAATAGGGATAGGATTCTTCCACAGTCTGAGACTGGAATAATTAACTTAGTGGATGAAAGTAGAAACCAAAGCACATAAATTTTTTGATGTTTTACAGCTACTGGGTTGAGGAATAATGCCTTGATAATACCTTATCCTGCTTAACTTAGAAGTGGTAAATTGCTCTTCTCAGATATTAACTCCCGGAGTCTAGTGAAAGACCAGACATCACCGAATAGATTGAGTCAGTGAGAAAGAACTCTAGGAGAGCAGGAGCAAAATGTTTACCGAAAGGGTACAAACTGTGTTATGATATAGATGGTTGGATCTACAGTCTAGTCGTGCTTTGCTCGTTTAATGAATGGATCATATTAAAGTCATTATCTGTTGATAGTTAAGGATTAAACCAACATAAATCAACACGTTCATTTTCGCCAGCCCAAGCAGTTAGTAGCACTAAAATGCCGTACCCTAGACAAAGCCACATTTATCACGTAAATGCACACAAACAAGTACTCGCTCGAGTAGTAGCAGGTGCCAGACGACTTAAGCGTCAGTCCTTTCTTTTGACCAAGCGCTCCTGATTTTACAGGTGACCTAAGCTATCAGCCTTGCTCTCCTCGATCATAGCGTCGTACAAAGCGGCAATGAAAACTTTAATATTGTTTTCTACGTTTCTATTATTCACCACTGCTGATGTATGGGCGTGGGGGTAACCCCTTGCTCCTCGATTAATTAATAGGTATGTGGCGCGCCTTGTAATCAGCGCACAAATAAACTGCTGCTACTGCTACTTTCGTCGCCAAAACAGCGATATAGTGAGTGGGAAGAAGAAAAGAAAAGCAACAAAAATCTAGATTAATAGGTGGATTAATAGATGGTATAATACTTTTATTGAGGTGTATGTTGTAATGTGCTGTTTCGTGGGGAATGAAACGGAGTTTTGAAGAGGTGGGTTTAAAGGAGTGGGGAGATTCAATGGAACCTGTCACTTACCTGATAAGACTTTGACGGCATTTTATTGCTCTGCGTCTAGTTTTTAACCTGGATACGCGTGTTGGGTTTGGGTCTCCGGGGCCTTTAATTACTCTTAGAGGTAAACATGCGGCATTAACTCTTATCCTATCTGAGGGTTATCGAACGTTCTAAAATCTGGGGCAGGTATCATGTTAGTCGACCAGGCTGATGACGCCTTGTGCCAGCCTATTTGATAGGTATTAGGATTATTCAATTTAACGAAATTACTAGTATTAATCATTTAAGTTGATTGTCATGAAGAGTTCCAGTTATTACTTAATGACCCTCTGTCTTAACTTTGGTTCATTTTGTATTGAATTTTTTAACCTAGCTTGTACGACTGGATTCTCAATTTAAACTTGTCAAAGGAGGAGAAATGGAACATATTCTTATTAAAATCATTGGAACGAATGATATTTTTATAGAATACATTATATATATACATATGTATATATATATGTATATTGCAGCTACTGCATTCGTTCGCCAAAGTTTTTATAATGTTACTTTTTTTCCATCTCTAACGTCCTTCTGTCTTGTTATATATATTATATAAATTTGCTTCTGAACTTTTATTGCTTTTTACCATTTTGTGGAGCATGTGAGCCATTCGAAAGTATGTTACGACCCCTTAAGTCAAATCGATTCTCTTTTGTATTTATACCTTAATCTATAAATGCTTTATTTTGGACTTCTGGCTCCGAGGATTTAATTACCCTTATGATTTGGCTACTGGAGCTTATTTTTCGACGTTTACTTCCTTAAGTTGAGAGGGAAATGATTTATGTTCCCGATACACTCTTTAGGGAGATTATAAAAATTTCAACAAGTCTGTAAACTTAATCCATTTGTTTGAGTCACGAAAACTTTGTATAGGTGAATTGCACTTGCTTAATGTTGACTAAAGAGGTACTCAGTAGTGCAGAATCATTCCTATCTTATTGGATATGCAAAACCAAATGTATTGCTTTATGTATGCATCTAGCTTGAAAGTAAAGGTAACTAGAACGATAGCTGATCTTAAGTTAAACTGATTCAATGTATATCATTTTCTGATTTATTTTATAAATCGCCCATTTTTTATGTAAACCTTATTTCTTATTAAATTTCAACAGTCTTCCTCTTTAAAGGTCACCAAACCTATTATCTGGGTAGGTTACAGGCTGAGAGCAATTAAATGAGCAACACTATTAATCCGTAATTCTACTATTTATTACGTCGGATCCATATCTCATCACTTTTAGTTAAGCCAATTCATTTTTCACAAACAGCGCAATTAGACCGAATCAAAGATCCAAACTATATGTGAGCGTACAATTTAGAGAGGAAAACTCTTGAAATTCTATGTTAGCTATGCTATTGCTCAGTTCTATAGTGTATTTATGCTCATCCAATACTATTTTGTTATAATCCATTCGGTGCATCAATTTGATACCTAGAAGGACAATCTATGGTTTGATTGAATCTTTTATCTAAACGGCACTTTATCTCCAGATCCCTTCATGTCATGACCATGAATTTTATTTAATTAGTAAATATTAATTCTGCCCGGCTTGCTGACAACGCTCTATGGATCATTTACGCTTGATAGAACACAGTCGAGCGTCTGCCCACATCACATCTTGCACTTCTCTCCATCTCTAATGATTCATCGTTCTTTTCATTGGCCTGGCTTTTTTAATTGTCTTTGTGTCCATGTCTCCTTTCGACTGAATTTGTGTCTAATACTGTTTTCAATCGTCATTTAGCAAATCTATCTCTACTATGAAATGGGAATTAGAGCTCGAATTTCTAGCTATTGCTTGATTATTATTAACCACAGTAATTCAAACAGGATTTTAAAATTTATAATTGTGGGGAGCAACTAAAATATTTTGAGAGCAAGTTTAATGAATGATAAGGGGAGATGGGGGATGAAAAAATACTGGGACCAACGTCAAAGTATCAAAGGACCAAAGTATTACTCCATTTGGTGTTTGGATTCGGGTTGTACAATAGTTACTAAATAGGTAGCTCACATTCCAAAATTAAAACTTCACGACTCGTCTCCTGGATTGCAGCAAGTGTTTGTCTACGATACTCAGTGCTTGTTGATCGGTATTGTTTAATCAAGAATAGTCGGTCCTGCCGCTCTATTTTAGAGTTTGCTAAATAGTTGAAAAGACAAAGTGTTCTTGGATGATATGCTGCAACTTACCGTTTTGGTAAAACAGAGATGCTATAGATAATAACTTTAACTTGTCAGAACTTCTTAAGCTGTGGTCTCTTCAAGATGAGTACGCTTCTTATTTTAGAATTATTAAATTGGTCAGGGTATGTCTTCGAGCTTTTTTACTTTACCGCCAGGTATGGCCTTTTGGCATCGTTTAAATTTCCTTCATTTTGAAGGGTCACTTGAAATGATGACAATTAAATAACTGCCTTTTTGAAAAATCCCTTCGCTTTTTCCTCTCTACCATCCCTTCTCTCCTCTAAACTAAGCTGTGAATCACAATTTAGTTTTAAAATCCTCATCGCATACAGTAGCAACTGGAACGCAATTGGAGAAATTGTGAAGCTAAGCTAAGTCAAGTTAGTCATTCTCTTGCTTTCCTTTCCGGTTTGCTTTCCGTGTTTTGACTGAGTTTAGGGAAAGAAAAGAAATGAAGTTTAGTTGTTTAGAAAGAGTGGGAGAAGTATGCGAAACGTATGCCCAGCTCCAAGATATTAAATTGTGATTTACAGTTACCTAAATCTGGTTAATTCTTTTCAAGGTGTCACTTAATTTAATTTTTCGTGGCTGTAAGAAATTGGATGAGGATCCCGTGTTTTACAGCGTTGTTTCGTGGTGGCATTACTATTTATGTCTTCTTTAATACTTATTTGTAATGCTGCTTGACAGTTAGGCGTAATTAGGGTAATTTATAATCATTAAGGTAAATTTCAAACTAATCGAAGCCAAGCTAGTCATTCGTTTTCTTTCTTCCGGCTTACCTCCTGTATTTTTGCTGACTTTAGGGGGAGAAAAATGAAATGGAGTCTGGATAATTAGAGAGGGAAAGGGAAGTGAGGAATGTGAACTATATGCCATGTCTTAAGAGTATCCAACCTTGGATTAGAGTTAATTAAATCTGTTACTGAACGAAAATGGATTAGCAAACGACATTTTTCAGTATCGAGGGCTATAGCAAGGGTTATTTATACATTGTTTAACATTTGCATCCAATGAAGTATTTTGTGTAGATAACTAGAGGTTAGTGTCTAGTTCATTTAATTAAAGACGCCAAGTACGGTTTGTATTAGTGATACGAGGGAGGAAGAGAGAGAACTACGAAGATAGTATGTGCTAATATTCGCTACTTGTCCAAGTCACAAATAAACTCACCTTTATTCTACCAACTTAGTTCACTAATATGATTTGAAAACTATTACCTTTTTGTCATTTGCTTCTTATCATGGAATGGCATTGTAATTTCACGAAAAATTCCCCCATGATGAAGATCTACTGAGATTGACAATGTCTAATGCCTTTTCCCTAACACATCGTTTTAAACGGCGTCTGATACTACAGATTTGTCACTCATGACAGAAATCTCAAGAACTTTAGACTTTAATTATGATTGAGTCTCTTGAAGCCATTCTCATAGGATCTTAGTGTATATATCCAGTATCACTGTTAGCTGGTTGGAAGAGTATGAACTCTTGATTATCTGTGTTAGACTATGCAGATTGTCTTTAGTCGTGGAATCGTCCACTAATATTATAAGATAGCTATTGTTGGATACTGCTCAAATGTCTTTGCAACTTAAGTCGATGTTAATTATTAACAGTAACCGTTTCCTACACCATATTAAGGGTCAAGTCAAGTTCGAGTAAAGCCAACTTAACACATGGGCTGAAAAGTCCCGGGCCTAACACACAGATGTCGCTAGTTTTATTGCAGTCACCCTTTTTTCAGTTAATACTAACCTTCAAAAGACACCTGTTAAAGTTTCATGATATTCTATTCATTAGTTTGTGAGTTATTGTGCTAAGTGTGACGCTACTTTTGGTATTTTCAAAACAATGGATCAAAAACAATTTCGTGTTTTAATTTTACACTGCTTCTTGATGGGAAAAAATACCGTTCAAGCGAAGCAATGGCTTGAAATATGCTATGGGGACTCCGCTCCATCCAAAACAACAGTAAAACGTTGGTTTGCTGACTTCAAACGTGGTCGTAGAGACGCCGACATCGAGACACACAGAACGCAGTGGACGTCCAAATGAGGCGGTAACACCAGAAAACATAAAGAAATCCACAAAATCGTTTTGAATGATGGAAAAGTGAAGTTGCGTGAGTTAG